>JAOWBL010009375.1:0-41632 GCA_028564865.1 Zenarchopterus dispar
ATATATATATATATATATATATATATATATATATATATATATATATATATATATGTATGTGTATGTATATGTATATGTATGTATAAAAACCCGAAAATTAAATCAAACTTTATTTATATAGCACTTTTTATACAGTAAAATGCGGCACAAAGGACTTAACAGTAAACAAAAACAAACAAACAAAAATCAACCACTTCAATTAAGATATGAAATATTAAGATATGAGATAAATAGTGATAGTAAATAAATAGAAATAAATACATATAATGGAAATAAATAAATAAGATATAGGGAATAAAAGTAAAAATGTGGTGTGGGCTAAACTGAAAATCGAAGATTAAAATGTCTAAAACAGGATGTAAAAGGAGAGAGTCATTAAAAACCAGATTAAAAAGGTAGGTCTTGAGCCTTCATTTAAAAACATTAATCTTCTCTGTGTCCCTCAGGTTCTCTCGTGGGTTGTTGTAAACACTGATTAAGAAAAAAACATTGATTGGTTAAGGAGACATAGCAATGTACTGATGGGTATCATCAGTATAGCTGTGAAAATGACTGCTATATCTTTTAATGATATCCCCAAGTAGGAGCACATATAAATAAAAATGAAGTGGGCCTAACATTGAGCCTTGGGGGACACTGCATTTAATTTCCTGGATGTGTTCATACTTACCAGAGATCCTCTGACTTGAACCAGTTAAGAACAGGAACAGCGAGGCCAACCAGCAGCCTAAGTCTATTTCAAACGATTGGGTGGTCCACTGTGGTCCACTGTGTCAAAGACTAAATTTAGATTTAGCACCAGAACTGAAATCTTGTATGAGTTCAAGTTGTGCAAAAACAGCACAAGTAAACCAACGCTAAAAGTTAAGAGTTCATAAATCACAAACTATATTTGTTACTTATTTTCCATATTTAATTTTCATGTCTTACAATTTTAGCTATGCCATAAAGATTATTAATAATGCTAAAATAGTTAATAATGAAGGAAAGTAATGCACAAACGTTGTTAAAAATACTGTCAGAATTTACTAAATTTTACTGAAGTTATAGGAAGCAATGACACAGTGATTGTATATTTATTCATGGGGACCGGGGGGTCCTGACAGTTGTCTTTAATTGATTTATACAGTGTGATTTAATAGGTTTTATGCTGTAGAACTCACCACAAACTTTACCATTGTTTAATGCTGAGGATGAGATATGCCTGGTCTTATATAAACAAGTGATCTTCAATACCAGTAAATCCATTTGGAATCTCAGACAAAGACTTTATCAAAAAATATTAAATAGGATAAGTATAATCCATATATTGTCAGTGCATATCTTATGAAATGCACTGAAGCTTGTCCTCTGCTTTTAACCCATTGCTGGTTGTGCTGGGAGTGGTGGGCTGCTGGGGTGCCTGGGGGGCAGTTGGAGGTTGGGGTCCTTGCTAAGGGGCCCATGGTGGCTTGCCTATGGTCACCCAGGGGATTGAGCCTGGGTCCTCCACGCCCACCTCTGCTACCACTCCTCCTCCTCCTAGATGTCAAGTCACATCATTCACCATTGACAGCATGAACTCTAAAACAACCTGCGGTCTCTAACTAGAAAAATTCATGCACCAAACGTTTTGCAGTTCTCTTATTTTATTCTTTTCTTTTTACCCTAATGTGGAATTGAAGATTTTTTTTCAGACATGTGAGAATACATAATAAAAACCATAAACAATTCAAGATGTTCAAATAACAACAAACAAAAGATTAAAAAAATGAGAAAAGCAACATGTTTAAATAATGTTTTCTTTGTTTGTTTTATAGCAGCATCATGGGCTTTCTGTCATATTAAAATATCACTTTCAGTTTAATTTGAAGGGATATTTGGTTACTAAGGGTGGTCTAGCTCATTCAGTCTCCCATCCAAAGTAACTCTGGACTCCAGTCTTGGTCATCTCCTGTTTACTACTATTTACAAGAACGTATAAACTCTTTTTTGTTTTTCTCCATGCCTGACACTAAGGTTGAGGAAACTTTCTTTATTGTATGACAGCCAAGAGTACTGATATTTTTTCATTGGTAAAATGCCATAACCATGAGAAAGATATTTTTTTTAATAGTTCAAGTCAAAAGTTCACAGACCCTTGAGTAACACTTCATTTAAACTGTTTAACTTGACTCAGGTTTTGGGCATCCCTTCACAAGTCTCTAACAATATGTTGCTGGAGTTTGGCCCAGTCCTCCATGACAGAACTGGTAGACTTGAGTCTAGTTTGTGGGCCTTCTTGTGTACATGTGCAATTTCATGGCCATCTACAGGACTGAGGTCAGAACTTTGTGATGGTCAGTCCATTACCTTCATTTGTCATCTTTAAGCCCCTTTGCAGTTAATTTGGATGCCAGCTTCACTGTCCATCTGGAGAACCCCATCCATGCTTTGTTGTCTGAAAATATTACTTCAATATACACAGAAAAGTAAAGTTTGAAGATTCTCAAGTGAAAGTTAGTTTTCTCCAAATAGATCGATAAACAGTGTCTCTTCTTTTTCAATCTGAGCCAGAAAACTTGTTCAGTATTTTAACGTATCAGCTTCTGAGCTTCATTCTTACATGTTGTGTTTGGTGGCTGCAGGAAACAAGCTGCGCCTGTGTTGATGGTAAACTTCAAGCTCCTGATTAACATATGTCTGTAACGCAGCTCATTTGCAACAGCATTTGCTGTTCCGGGTATTCTGTTGTGGCCACTATTGAAATAAAGTGGTCATGCTTGTAAATCGGTGCAGTTTTTAGATGTTCACCAGCAGAGCAAGCCATTACCACCCCCGCTAATTTTCCCAGTTTAGCCAATCTGGCTAAAGTTTACTAGTGAAATGAATACATCTGGGATTATCCGAACAAGACAACTGATCACTCTTTTTCTTTTGAAGCAGACATTTGTATTAAGAACATGATTAAACCATCTTTTTACAGGGTTTTTTTTTTTGTCTTTGTAGAGCATTTTACATTTTGGTAAACCCCCAGATGCAGATAATGAGGTGACTCTGAATCAACCTCAACCGTATGAAATCACAATACTAAAATAATTTATATACATAAACATAATTATAAAGAAACAACTATTTTGTATGGTACCAAATCCACCTTGCTACTGGGTGCTATAAGATTAATATTTGATAGATTTGCATGAGTAAGTTGACTTAGTTATTTGCATGATAGCAGAGCAGTGGAAGGGGGAGGGTGGGTGAATACAAGGCTGCCTTTCAGGCTCTGAACAAGTGTTTGTATGAATACTATCCTACTTTTATGGTAACATTTCACAGACCTCTAGCACCGGACGAGATGAAGACACATAGATGAGGCAAGCTCCCACTAAAAACAGAAAAAAAAACCACTTGAAAAACCATCGACTACAGGTTTTTACTGTAATGTTGAGGCAGCTTAACTACAGAAACACAACCACTTGAACAACATTTCTACACCATATAGACAGTATAAACCAATACTGATTCATGAAACTCACCTTATAATTATTTTTTAGTTTCTTAGCAACAAAAACCTCACGTGCTGAATTGTGCCATCTCAGTCACAGAAGTCAACAGTCAGTTTTCATCAATACATGCTATTTTTCTGACTTTATAAAATTGAAGACAATGAATACTTTGTTTTGATGTCAAAAAATATTAACGCACAATAAAAAATATTTGCTGCCTTACTGTAAAAAAAAAAAAAGTGTTGTGTGGTTTTGAACAGCTTGAACCAGTAATTGAATAAAGAGTTAAATCTATATAGAACTCTGATTTTTATTTTTATTTTACATAGACATGTGATTTACTGGCGACGGGTCCAGCACCCCTGATTCTCCCCAGAGAGAGGTGGGATAAGCTCAGGAAGGTTCCCGTGACCTTAAATACACATAAGATCATAGATGATGGATAGATGCAAGACAAAATAAAATAAAACACACTCACATATATTTGGAAGTTATTATTTCTCATGGAATAAACAAACCTTTTTCATGTATATTTCCAAGTACATTTATTAAGTTCTTTACTGAGACTGTTGAAATCAATGTAAAATTCAATAACCAGGTTTTAAATGCATCTCTGGCCTTATTTATTTTGATGTTTAGATATGCTGTCCCAATAACTGTGGCATATAGTTTCTGATATCACATATATAAATGAATGACTTTGGCTAACTTTTGTCCTTTCTCCTCTATAAACACAGCTGGGATATGACACACTTACACTGCTGTTTATGATTAACAAGAGTGGACAAAAATAAAATTCTTAAAGACAAAATAGTCAAAGCCATAGACTATATTAAAATTGATATCATGTCTGTTGTAGAGGCCAGCAACAGATTGTGTTTGTTGAGCTCTTGTAAACGTCCACGTTCAGTGCACCTCAGGGGATGTTGAGAGGAGACGGTCCAGCTGAGACGAGCTGTAACTGTGAATATGGACTGCAGCTTTGGCCATGTTTGGGTTGTGGTTTTGACACATTAAAATAATGGGCGCAGCACTTGTCAAAAAAAAGCGTAAGAGGTTCAGTTAGAGTAGAGTGAAAATGAACTGAAGCAGCAGCATTCACAGTAACAGCTTTACTCACCATACTCAGAACAATCAGCGACATTTAGAGGTTTCTCCAGGTGTTATTTTTGACCTGACGCGTAAAGTATCATAATTGCAAAATTGCAGAGTTAAGGCTTTACTTGTTCATGACATGCTTAACTACAGACTCATTAACTGACATTCATGTGTGTTTGGACAACAGCATGATCTGTTGTAATATTGTCTTTTTCTTTTTCATTTTTTGCAAACAGGGGCCGATAAGTTATTAACCTGCTCAAAGTACAGGCCTCAAAATAACTACAAGGATAAATAATGATGAAAAATAAGTATATCTAGATGTGCATCTAACCTGTAAAAGCAGGTAGTTTGAAGTAATTTTTATATTTATCTGCATTAAGTTTATTCACAGCTGGATAGGCTTATTTATGTGGGAATAAGCCTCGATCTTTCCTGATGTTGGAGATTTTAACTATGAGCTTATCTCACAGTTAAACCAAAAAATAAAAGTTTGGAGTCATGCGCTCACAAATAAAATCACAATAATCTTTATTACACTTGAATCAACATGGTTTACACATATCAGTCTACAGCTATCTACAGATATTAGTCTGCCCTCAATGTTTGTAATGCTAAAAGTGATGATGTGTATTCAGAAAAGTTTTATTCTATTTTATACCAGTGAAGAGTGAATTTGCACCTAAATCTTTCTGCACTGATGAGAAAAGCTCATATGAAGTGATGATGCTTCTGGGAGGGATGGTGAAACCTCTTTAGAAACAAAAAAAAAGGAAGTGGAGTTGCCATGATCAAGCTTTTGAAAGCTGGCCTGAAACCGGGTTAGTGGCGACACATCAGACTTTACAGACCCCTTTTAAGTGACTATTTTTTAAGAGTCATGCAGAATTCCCAGTCGAGTCCAAGATGCAGCCAGTTAGTGAAAATATTGGGGACTTCAGTGCAATTTAAAAAAAAAACAAAAAACCTTTTTTGAGGTCCAAAGCACAATGACAGGAAGAACAAGAGAACATGACTTCTTCACGTGTCCGCATGTTTCAGTAGGAGGTGGCTGTGAATCTCAGCAAGGCTCAGTCAGATTGTCTCATCACTCGTCCTGGTCATCTTCTGGCTCTCTGAGCCCCTGACTGTGCAGAGTCTTTCCTGTCATCTCCATTATGGCCTGAGCCTCTGGATCCATATCTAGGACGCTCCTCTTACCCTCCCCCTCTTCTCCCTAAAAGACCAAATTAAAAGACAAAAAGAAGAACCACGGGTTTAAAAGGAAACAGATGTAAAATGTAAATTGGCTCCAATGTAAATGAGGTTTTCTATTTGTGGACGTCTGAACTGCATGCCTGATGTTCATGTGTGTGATGCGGCGCAGGGGTTCTCATGGCACATTGTTAAACATAAATAATTAAGAAATGCATACACAGAAAGGACACAGAGAAATGAGCAGTCACCCCTGACTGTTAACTACAAAAAAAAAGAAAAAAAAAACTGAAGAGAAAAAAAAAACCAGATTCTAAACTGAGCTTACATCACCAGTCAACATCAACTATATGGATGTCATCATAAAACTAAATAGTTTTGTGTTGCATCCATCTATTGTAGGAGAGCACTCAGGCTGATCTGACTGACACCAGTGGCTTGGTCACTTATAATCTAGTTTCCAGTAGAAAAATGAAGACAAAGTAGCCCTGCAGTGGTGGGAAACATGGCTGTGCAACTTTCCATTTCAGATAGTTACTCTCAGGAAAGAAGAGGCTTTTTCAGCATCAGATGGTAGCAGGATGGCAGATTTCTAAGTGGATATTGCTGTCCTTGAGTTAGAATGAACCTTTGGCTACTCTTTAAAGCAATCAAGTTTTGTAAAGCTTCACTGCCTACTTCAAGTGGAGATGTGTAGAAGAAGAATCACCTACTTTGAACACAGAACATATTTTTCTAATTATTTCTAAGTTAGAAAAAAACCCCAAACAAACAAAAGTCTGACCTCCTCTGGTTCACGTGGCTTTCCCACAGCCCACACTTCCATTGACTCCAGGGTGAAGTCTTCTTCTCCAGAGAGCTGAGGGCTGCCATAGGTGGTGCACTTGGGCCGTGCACGACTGTGACCGCGGCCAAAATCGCTGTCTAGCCACAAGCCAAAGTAGCCATGCTGACCCCCCATGCCCTGACAAAGTCCAGAAAACAGTGATGGTATTTATCTGAATTAAGACGAGTACACCAAACTTAATGATAATAGTCTCATGAGGAAGGATTGCCTTCAAAGTTTAATACATCCATTTTCTTCTTATTTTAATGCTGACATCAATAATTTTGCAATTAAACTTTTATTAGTTAAGACAGTCAGCTACCTTTTGAAAGTTTTTCATCTTTGTTGTGTTTTTGTTAGAATAAACCAATCAGACACACCTGTGTGTCTGATTGGTTTATTCTAACAAAAACACAACAAGCCTGCATCTATACAGGTCACTATTAGGCAAAACTGCAAATTACAAAACAAAACTGTATTTCACTCACAGACTGGTCATGGAAAGACTCAATTATTCCATCTGATCTGATATAATCCAGCCCTCACCACAAATCACAGCCAAGCACCATGCTTTATATAATAAAGGACCTGAAATATTGCATAATCGAATTATAAAATTAAAATAGTAACAATAAAGCCTTCTATCATTTTTAATATTGTTTTTACTGAATAAAAAATCTTGATATTACACAGTTTTTAACAATGAGTTCTGTCTCAAAGAATGATTATTACATTTCAAGTTTTACCTGAGCTAATTATAGGCCACAAGAAACAGTGACAAAGTTATCCTTTATTAAATAAGTGTGGTCTCACCAGTCCGTTGGGCATGGTCTGCTGGTTCTGGTTGAGGTACATGTAGTGTTGGTTGTATCCTGTGGCTGTATAAACTCTCAGTTTGGGGAACACAGTGAACAGGAAGCATCTGGAGTCACCTGCAAACGCGCAAACGCACGTATGCACACACACACACACACACACACACACACACACATACATATATACAAATAAAGAAGATCTGAGAGAGAAGTCAGGTGACGGTCCACAGTATTCAAACAAGTAGTATTACTTCCTCAATGTATCACTCTGGCAGTGTTTTATGTGTTTCTACCCACTTGTACCACAGCGTAATAAATTTAAAAGTATAAACTCATCTGCATTTATGGTTGACTTCTTTTTGTTTTTTAAGCAAGCTGGTTTGATATACTGTAGTATATCAAACCAGTCTACTTGTGATTTCTAGTTTTGGAGAAGTTTATGTCTGGGGCATCCTGTGGTATTTGGCACTTTGCTGCGTGCCCTTCTCTCCTGTAAAACCAGAGTGTGCGCTTGGTTTGCATTGCCGGAAATATGTCTGACTTGTTTCCAGTACGTGTTGGGCTCTGCCAGGGTTCCCTTTTCTATCAGATTGTGTTCATAATCTTAATGGACAGAACTTTGACAAGCAGGCACGGGGCAGAAGGTCTCTAGTTTGATTGGTTTAGGATGGCATTTTTTTTTTGCTTTTTGCTAACAATGTCGTCCTAATAATTTCACCAAGCAAGAGACCTCCAGCAATCACTGGGGTAGTTTGCAGCCAAATGTGGAGCAGTCAGGTTGAGAAGTAGAACCTGAAAGTCTGAGGTGATGGAGCTCAATCAGAAACGGGTGGATTATCCACTCTGGGTTGGGAGTGAGTTGCTGTCTCAAATATCTTAGGGTCTTGTATCTTTAGGGGGTCGGGGTAAATCTGACCCAAGGCAAAAGAGTCAGACTTACATTTCAACTCTCAACGATACAACCTTTAACCATTGGTTAGGAGTTGCATTATAATCTACAAAAGACTTGAGTCTGTGCAGAAGGTCACACAAGGTATGGATGCAGGGAGAAAATATGAAAACATCACATGCAACACTTGTATGAGATCTTTCCAAACTAGTTGAAGGTAAACATGGCAAAAATCTAGTTTCATACAACAGTGTTTAACTTGTAGAAAAAGAAAATCAATTCACTTAAATGCATGGTCCTGTACTATAAACTAAAGATGATTTTATGTGTGTGTAACGTAAGCACTAATGGATGATGGGATGAACTGGTCCCTTTCCTCACCCTGGAACTGAGGTTTGACCTCCCAGGCATGTGATGCAAAGCCCCCAAATACGTGGCCCTTAGTGTCTTTGATGAGCAGCAGCGTGGGCCCAGGTTTTGTCAGGCCAGCCACCATCCTGGTGAAGCTCTCCCCGTGCAGCCGTGTAGAAAAGACAAGCCTCCAGGGGGCACTGTAGTTGTCTGGCAACTGAAGGTAAACAGACGCAGGGAAGAATATAAACAGTTATAATCTCCGTGTGTGTAAACATGACATTTTTTTAACTTAATTTTTACTTTGTTAGAAATTAGTTTTTGTAGTGTAAAAGACCCCCTCCAAAACAACTCCTGAAAAACATTTACTGTCATCAATATTAACTAAAAGCAAAGGGTCTGCAGACAGTCTTTGCTGTTGTGTAACTTCACTTACAAAAAGTCAAATGTGGGTATCACAAATTTATACGGTTAGTAAACCAGCTGAAAACTGTGACAGGTTAACCACCTTGCTCCTCTGACCTACTTGCTGACAAAACTTAACAGTATTTTACCAGCATTTGGCTACTTTTCATGTTATTCAAGATGCCTTCATTATATTTATATTAATTCTTATTAAATCTCTAACATTTTCACAAGAAAAGACACCGTACAGCATCATACTTGCTCTGTCACACTTCTCCGTTTCAGTTTAATCTCATCTCCTTGTGATTGTTAACCCAGTACAACCTGAGGCGCTGTTAAAAAACGATTTCTGTAACCTGAGGGTCTGATGCAAAACTTAAAGCCACCCAATCAAAGTCTTTATTCTGAGCAACTGAAGAGTCTAAAATGATGAAATAAAAACTATTTGCAAGGTTACACATTTTACTTTTATTGTAAATTATTGACTTTGACGTTGTGTAACTAACACTACTTATGCTTAACAAATACACACACGTACACGGCTAAAACTGAGTGGTTCAGAGTTGTATTTTTGCTAAAGATACATGAAGTTAATTTATCAATATCAAATCCTGGAAAAACAAAAACAAACAACTTAAAATCAACAACAAAGAAACAGCACAAACTTTGGTCACAATTTCCACTCGCTGACCTGTGGAGCCAGAAACATGAGGGTGGGAAGGTCCAGAAGACAGCTCAGCTCTTTCCAGGGTGTCTCCCTGCACGGGGGCAGCAGTGTCCGTGTGGAGCAGCCACTCAGAGACACATTTAGGCCCTCAGCTACCAGCATTTCCAAGTACACTGACACCTGAGAGACCCTAAAAATCCAGTCCTCCAGACAAGAAACATCACAAGTTCCCTGATCTGAGGAGAGAAACAGAGTAAGATGTGAATGGCTACATGCTCTTGTTGTCATGAAATCCAAACACATTCATATGAGTAGTTTACCTGAGGGCTTCAGTTCAGAACACATCTGCTCTGCCAGGACTTTAACACCCACAGAGCTCTCGCCCATTCTGTCAGGTTTCCAGCCCTGCAGGTGCCCTCTGTGGACCAAAATCTGAACTACAGCAGATATCAAGTCCTGCAGGAACTGCAGAGAGATGGTATAAGCAGACCACAACTACAACAGAAACTGTTATTTCCTGTTGAAGGTCACCTCCAACTCACTTCTGCCACTTGCTCACATGTAACAGCTGCTGCTCCCCCTGATGCACGCTGGGACATGGCCATGACAAGAGGAGCCCGTTCCTCTGCAGTGCCTCGCAGGGTGTCTGCAAGAAACACAGTTAGCTGCTCTCTGCTTACTCCAGAGGCAGCGGTTTGGTTGGTCTTGCCAGAGGTGTTTGGTGTTGTGAGTCCAGGATCGATGGAGCACATGCACTGGTAGACCCTCGTCACCATGGATTCTGGCGCCATGCTGCTCATTGAGAGCTGCAAGAGAAAAGGAAAGATTGGTCACAGAAAAGAAACAATGCAGGAATGGGGAAAAATAAACATAGGTCAAGGAAATCAGAATCTAGGTTGATTTTTTGTTTTTTAATCTAAAACTGCTTAATAAATTAGGAAAACTCACTTTTTTAACAACAAGTTGCCCTTTTTGGTAGAACTGACATGTAGTGTTTCTCTTTGGGCTTCCACACATGATTTTTTAATGTTGCTGAAAAAGCACCAGGATGTGTTAGTTATTGCTAATGTTAGTGAAAGACTGGTTCCCAAAAAGTTTTTGAGACTGTAAACACTGGATGCTCCTTAAGTACAGTGTCCAGGAGAAGAAGCAGCTGAAGGTGACACCCTTAATGTGAAAAGGTTTCAGAATGAAAGTCAAGTACTTCAAAAACGCCAGAAATGTTCTGGTTCGCATATTCTGTCATCACTCAAGGTTGAAAGAGGTCAAAGAAGGTAGACTTTCAGCTAAAGACCTTCGCAAAATGCATGCAGTACTTGTTTCATCTCAAGACCTGTTTTATAGTAGACTTTACGATGGAAGTTTACGTTGTTGGTTGACAATTGAGTGTAACTGTTACAACGAAATCTGTGCTTTGACTGTACACTAACATAAACCTAAAAGCTGAGCAAGCCTTGTCTTAAAGTATGAATTTTAATAGCTGGAAAAGATGATCATCCATGTCAGAGTAACAAAACACTTAGATCACGTAATGTCTCATACTTATTTAAGAATTATATGGTACAAGTGAATGCTTAGCCTAAATTAAAAGCCTGAAATAATATTAGTTTCATAAATGCTTCTTCACTATCTCATAGAGGCAGGAAGTCTTGATTTGAAGTTAATTAATGAAAAAATTTAAAAATGATACGGCTATAGGTTTTATTTTTACATTCAAAGTGTTTGAAAGTGATTCATTAGGCCCACCTGAAGCATCTCAAGCGTGAGAGTCTTTCCTGCTGCTGCTTTCCCTGCCGCACCACCCTGGAGCTTGTCAAACACGCCTTCAATCACAGGCCGCTCCTCAGGGCGAAAGCGGGCCAGCCGCTTCTGCACCACCACACTCTCTGTGTTACCCATGTTGCTCTGTATGTTAAAAAAGAAAAGTTAAATAACTTTCAAAATGTAGAGAGTCACTCTGTTTTCATGCAGTGGGTTAAAGGGGTCTTCGTGTGTCTGAAGCTCATTTCTTTTAACATTTTTAGCTCCTTTCAGGTTGTTTACCTTTTTGATTGTACCTCACAATAGATTGGTTCATCGTTTCCTCTCTCATCAATTTGCAGTTCAACACAATGACTTATCAAGTAAATCTGTGTATCAGTGGCTATTTGATTATTAAACATTAAAAACAAAGGAATACCAATACACAGATTACCATTTTAGCAAAAAAAAAAACAAACCTCCAACTTTTTTCTTTTTGAACGTTTCATTGTTTTGTTCTTGACAACCAATGAACACCTACCTCTGCAGATCCTCATTCCTATACTTTCTTGCATCATGTTCTTTGTCATTTCCCTGTTATTATCAAATACAGGCAAAACAATCTGTACATTTATCCATGATGCCCCTGGTGTCTTTCTGGATTCTTATACATGTTGAAAATAAGTTTCTTACATGTACTCCTGGAGAAGATGTGCTTCATAAGAATTTATAGATATCATCTACAATGTCATTGAAAGAATGTCATTTCGAGACCTTTTCTAGATGTCTTTAGACACATACAATAAATCTCAAAATGTGAATTTTTTCACAGATATTTAAGACCTGTTTTTGTTTTCTTTCTTCTTTTTAAGTCCATACACATTAGGCTTATATGTTCTAATCTTCTTCTGTTTATAATCTCTTCAACAGAAGAAATATCTGCCATTTGACCTCCTCAAAGCCAGCACAATAAAAGGTACAAAATTTTTCCTTCATAAGTCAAATGTAAATTAACTTTAATTATCACTCTACGTTTTTAAAACTCCAATTTTACGTAAATCAGCTGCTAGTTTTGGCAGCTAAATACCAGACAGAAAACAGTCCGGGTTAGGCAATATAACAAAAAAAATTGCGTTTTCAAAGTACACGAATTGAACATGGTGAAAATATAATATTTACGGTGTTCTGCAAAATGTAAATAATTTGTATCTGTGAGCTGCTAACCTTTTTATATAAAAGCAGCTGATCTTTGCATCTTGCACCTGGAGGAGATAGTTCCGGACACTGATCTGAATGACACCGATACCAGCCAATACCAGTCAAAGATATACACTCACGTGCTTCACTACGACTGGCCCCTGGTGTTAGGAGGCGGGATCAGTGTGACGTAGCCAGCAGGGGTATGTTCAAAAACAGTACGTTTGTATTCTGGCTACACGGAGCTGAACGCAGGTTTTGGAAAGTAGTATAGTTATTCTATTTGAATATCCTTGAGCCATTATGAATATAATTATATTTGCAAGTCTTGGTTTTTATGCAGGATAGCCTTGAGTGTTATTTTCTTTCCTGCCATAGTGAGCTCTTTAGTAAACAATTGAATGGATCACAATTATCTTCTATTAATTCAACTTAATTTCTAGCTGTATTTCATTGTCATGTTTAATGACAGTTATAATATTCAGTTTTGCTATTTTATACAGCTAGGAGGCTCAGACAGTATGTGTTAATGTCTTAATATCATTCACCAATTTAATATTTTAGTTGATGTCATGTATAAGAATATTTCAATCATAATGTATGTAGTGTTATACAAGTCTTATAAAGAGTTAATTTCTGCAACTAACACAAGATTTAGTAATTTGAACACTGTGGGTAAAGATTTAACAAACAAAAAAGACTTTTTGTTGGAAAAATCGTAGTCTCAGTTAAAAATGGCAAAAATAACTATAAAAAGCTTTACAGCTCTAAGGTTCTTCTAAACCAGACACATGTATGATTGTCACAAGGGAACAAGTAAACACAAGTACACCTTCAAACAAGTATAAATTGTAGGAAAATGACACTAAAGACACACAAATAACAATATAGATATAAAGTAGCCAAAAGAGACATAAAGTGCCCCTAAAACCACTCAAACTGACCAAAATCCTCAACTAACTTCCTCAAGGAGAAATAAAATAACAAAAAAGGCTCACAAACTGACCAAAAGATACACCACCCAAGACACTCCAAACAGGACAAAGAGTGTGTAGCAATACAAAACATTAAAAAGGCTTGTAAATTAACACAAATTATGCTGAGTCCAAGGTCACAGAGAGTGAACAGGCAGCACAAAACAAGAAAATGACACCATAGACCTAAAATATATAGACACTTTATGAGGTACACCATGCTGAGCCCCCTTTCCTTCAGAACTGCTTTAATCCTTCATAGCATAGATTCACCATGGTGTTTATTACACATTTTGGTAAATATTGACATGGTAGCATCACACAGTTGTTGCAAATTTGTTGGCTGTCCATACTCGATACGAATCTCCTGCTCTGCCACATACCAAAGGTGTTTTATTGGATTGAGATCTGGTGGCTCTGGAGGCCTCCCGAGTACAGTCAACCTATTTTCATATTCAAGAAACCAGTCTGAGATTATCTGAGCTTTGGGACACGGTGCATTATCCTGCTGGAAGTAGCCATCAGAGGAAGGGTACGCTGTGGTCGTTAAGGGTCAGCAACAGTACTCGGGTAGGCTGTAGCATTTAAATAATGCTCAGTTGGCACTAGGGGGCCCAAAGTGTGCCACGAAAATATCCCACACCATTACATCACCAGCAGCAGCCTTAGCTGTTGCTACAAGGCATTCCTGCTTTCATGTTGTTCATATTAAAATCTGATCTTATCTTAATGTCTTTGCTGAAACTGAACCTCATCAAACCAGGAAATGTTTTTCAGCCTCCTGTTGTCCAGTTTCGGTGAGCCTGTGCATTTCCTGTTCTTATCTGACAGGTGTGGCACCTGGTCTGGTCTTCTGCTGCTGTATTCTGTCTACTTCAATGTTCAGCATGCATGCCCAGAGATGGTATTCTGCATAACTTGCTTGTAATGACTGGTTCAGGTTGACATATGGACTGTGGCCTTTTGCTGCTATTCTTCACCTTCTCTCTGCCCCCATTTCCTGTTGTTCCTCTTTTGATAAAAGCCACTAGAACCTCAAAACAAAAGCAAACAAACAAACAAACAAAAAAACAGGATCGCTGAAAGACATGCTGCAAGTTTTAAAAAAAATGCACTTGTATAATTATATCAAGGGCCAACATAAAAATGATAGGGCACACACAATTAATGCTTGTCTATCTCAAAGCTTTTTTGGTTTACAGTCATAAGAGGTGTTGTCCATTGTCCTTTCTTTTCTTTCACCAGTAGATGCTGCACATGAGTCACTGATCAGAGACCATGAAGTCCACACCAGACAGCAGGCAGTAGAAAAACGCCTTTTAAGGGCATAAGATTTGTGAACGCTCTGAACTGGGTGTGTTGCATTGTAATGAGGTCTCTCAAGACGCTGCTGAAGTGAAGGTGACGTGCTGCCATCTGCCTACTTCTAGTAAACAGGATACACTGCTGATTCTAGGAGTAAAATATGAGAAGGAAAAGATCAGTTGTGGAGGCTTTTGAAGTGAATCAACTGCTTTAACTTTGACTTAATCAATAAAGTTGTGGTTGATTTTACCCCCCTCTGCTGAGGATCATATTTATATTGAGCATAACCTGGTGTGTTATTGTCATTCCCAAAGAATGGTTCACCAAATTCAATTGGCCCAGGGTGAAATTATTCAGTTGGCTTATTTTTAAGACTTGAGTGTTATATTTTTGTTGTCTGGAGCTTCAGTCATTATTCCAGCCAACAACATACTCTGCTTTATAGTCGATTTTACTCTAAATGGGACAGTAATCTACCAAATGAACACCAGAAAAAAGCATGAAACTAGAAACTTATGAGGTAAACTCGTTCAGCTATTCATTACTTAGTTTTATACAAATGCTTTTTTGCAACCTTGCATTTTCTGCCTGAAGGCCTTTAAAACCCAAGTGAAAGACAATTTCACCGACACAGAAGGCTCTATCCATCATTTAAACCTGCTAAAGCAATGTTGTTCATCACTGACTGAATTTGGCCCCATTTCAGAAAAAAAAAAATCCATTCAAAAAGAGCATACCTTTATTTCCGTACAGCTGTGTATGGAAAGTACAGGGCTGAAATAAGATATCATTTACCACAAGAGCAGCAGTCTTTCACAATACAATCTCAGGACAAATGTGGTTGCTGTTTTAGATTGATGGTGCAAATAACATGTGGCTAAATAAGCTGCCAACAGAGTGGAGGTGGATGAACCTGTGGGTTTGGAGATCTCGGACTCAGGAGTGCATGGAAGAGATTATTGAATACTTTAATTCATTTACAGTCACCTAGCCTGACCTCAGTTAAGAAAATGTTTCATGACCATTAAAGTGTCAGTAGGACTAAACAAAGGAACAGCTTAGGGATATTATACATAGAGACACCAGAGGCATGGATGTGTCAAATAAACAGAAATCATGTTTTGAATCTTGTATCAATAGACATCTTACAACATTTCCCAATAAAGTGGACAAGCTGAGTTGCTAACATTGCTTATGGCTATTTCAATATGCTGGTTGTGACATACTTCCTTGAAAGACTGTTTTGTTTGACATCAAACATCTAGAAAAGAGGAGCAACTGAAGTTCCTGCAATTTGATCCTCATAATGCCAGAGTTTACACTCACTAGCCACTTTATTGGGAACACCTGGTATACCTGCTAAAGTGGCCTGTGAGTGTAATCACTCCATTTCATAATCTGCAGCCTCCTTGGTGTTTCAAGCAGGTACAGACAGACCCAGCAGCACACGTGGTTCACTACTATGAGGTGGCGTATTTGCACACATTCCAATCAAGAAGAGAGACTTTGCTTGATTCCCATCTCTGGCAGTTACTCTGTTCACCCATCTGAACTGAATCAGCTGTCAGCAAGTTCAGACTTGACAAGTGAGCCTTGCTACTTCTTCTCTCTTCCCTTTGCTCACCACCCCTCTTCTTCTCTTCATCCCTATATGGTAAACGTTGCACTCTTGAGTGACTGCACAGGAAATCTACATTTTTAATAGCAAGTGAAAAAAGAAGAAAACAGACACCCTGTACTTCTTGATAAGGTGAATTTGCAATCTGACTTCTCCCTGTCTATTTCAAGAAAGGCTTCTCTGTGCTTTCCAGCTACTTCTAATGTTCTTGATGAATTTGCAAACATGACCTTGTGGCATTTTAGTTAGTTAGTTTTTCAAAACTTTCTCTGCATAGAATTGCCTGCAGTAAGAGAGGGTTTCTGTTGAGTTTTCATCATGTTGTGATCAAAACCTATGCTTCCTACATCTGAGAGCCATGCACTTTCCAAAGAGTGTGAATGAATTTGAGGGGATTTTTTGTTTCATGCAGAAAAACTGACAGCTTCCTGTGTATGGGTGCATACACCACGGTGTGCCACTTCTTACAGCACTCTAACATTATTTTAAAAATGCTGCATGAAAAAAAAGTCACACTTATGCAAAAATGTCACAAATTCGGTTATTTCCATTAGATCATGCATGCAAACACATTTATGAAGAGTCCTAACTCTTTCTGCCCTGTTTAGCTTCCTTATTCAAGTTTCTAGGCCTGCAGCCTACTCATCTGCTGTGAGAATAATGTCACCTCTTTTATGTGGGTGATGGCACTTCTGCTTGCAAGTTGAGTGTAAAGTGCAAACTTCCCCCTTTCTGAAGGGTCTAGAAAGGCTTTGAAATCCCTGGTGAGAAAAGAAGAAAAGGATGCAAACCAGCACAGCGAATGCAGCAGACCACGGCTCTTGAAAATAATAATAAATATCCTGGCATCATACCCTTCAGTAGTGTATGTATTCAATTAACTACTCAATCTAAATAAGAATATGCAGAGGTGGTTTTTAGTTTCTGTTTTCCAATAACATCAAGGTGCTCAAAAATAATAATTTCTTTGCCTTAACTCAATTAAACATACCAGTAGGCTGAAAGTGAAAATAAAAATACCTTTCTCGTATCTAACTCTCTAAAAGCAGAAGTCTGAATATAAACCATGACTTAACAAAACACAACAACAATGGCCTTTAAGATACTTGAAGTTCCTGCAACATCTAAATAGATATAAAACCAAACCATGTAATGTGAACTGTGAACAGACAGTGCAGTGACTAGAGCTAGCATGTACTTTCTTTTTTTTTTTCTTACAGAAATTCATAACTGACTCTGTGACTGCACGGTGAACAGGTCCTGTGAGTGCAAAACAACCACACATCAACCCTCATTCACCCCCATGCTTGACAGCTGTTATGTGGTGTTTGTGCTTACGGCCTTATGACCAGACATCTCCTAGTGTCTGCCCAAAAGAGATTGATCCAGAAGTCTCCTAATTAGTTCAGATCCAACTTTGTTCAGATGCCGCTTTTTCCAAACAAACTACCGTATACTTGCAGGGTTTTTTTAAATATTAGATATTATATATATTATTTACGATACTGTCACGAACTTTCAGATGTGAACTGAGGCCTATAGCGCTCCAGTTTACTATTTTTCAGGATATTGGTTGTCTGATATTGGTGATGTAGTTGGCACACCCACTCATAGGATGATTTGCACCTGTCTTAAGTATTTTCACCACATGTAAATAAACTTTCTCACAGCTGATTGGTGCACTCTAAATCAGTTTCATATGGTCTCATAACCTCTGCTAGTTTGACAGGCAGCAGGAGTTGCTTCTCTTAGAATGTTAATGATGTCTTTCCTCCTTGGCGTTGTGTTAAAACATGACTCCTTCCAGACTCACAAAACTGCCAAAATGTTTGCTTAATAGAAGTTCTAGCTCCTTTTTATCAGTCCCTGGTATTTCTGATCATAAGTATTTATATAAAAATCTTGGAAAATCAGGCTGCATTGCTGCTAGATAATAATTAGTTTTAAATAATTAGATTTCTGGGCTGTGTTTTCCTCAACATGCTTCACATGATCAATTAAACAGATAAAGCCATAACTTACAGATCAATGCCTTATTCTTCTCAGACATCTCTATGGTTGATCTGTGCTAAAAGTTACAGAAACACTGCAGAGATTTGACAGTTAAAATGCACATCTACTTCTGCAAAGAGCATAGTGGCAGTTGACCTTTCATTGTGATGTCTGTAAACCTCTTTAATAAATGAATAACTTTTTTAGTGAGTGTCACTGATCCACACTGACCAGAGAGTTATAGTTTAATTAAACTGAGGGGAGCGTTAGCAGGAAATACAGTAGATGCCCATCTTGCTTTAGCAAGAGGAGGCCAAAAAAAGAGAGAGACACTGATCAAGATAGCAGAAAGAGGGTCAGACAACAGAATTATGTAAGACAGTGCTTTGGTCTTACAGACTGAAGTGTAGCATGTGTATGGGAGGAGGAAAGGAGACATGGGTTGCCCGAAGGTATGGTAAACAGCGAGATGATGGTGAGGAGGGCTGTTGCGTAGGCTGCCGACATGTGACACTCACAAGAAGACACAGAAATAATCCTTCTGATGTAACAGGGAGATATGGAAAATGTTATGTACTGTGTTCAAAAATATGACACAACCATGTGATAAAAATAAGCATAACTCACAAAAATGCTTGGAATTAACATGTCTGGAGAGGCAAACTTTCAATCCAATTCAAAACAGTGCTTAAAAAAAGATTATAGACTTACTTCATCATTTTCTGTCTCAACAAAACAATCAATGGAAATAGTTTTTCTGTAGAAATTGTAGTCATTTCCTACATTAAGTAGGACTAATTTCATGTGGGTATTTTGGTTAGTCATTCACCATTAGAGGTGCTATTTTCTAATTTCATTAGTAAAAACACAATAACTATATGTGTCATTTGTTTCAGGAGAGAAGATGCTGGACAGAACCACTAGGCCAAAATGTAATGAGGGAACATCTGGCAGAGAAACCTGTTAGAAAGATCTGGGGAGGTGGGGGACATCAAGTCTGAACGGGTCGAGCTCTGCACCTCAATTATTGACCCTAGATGCCACCGCATTGGTGTCTGGGGTTGGATCAATCCTTAAGAAAGGCACTCCATCAGGCAGCTTAGGCAGGGAAAGAGTGTTTCACCAATGCTGTGCACATTGGAGTTGGAGTTCTCTTGACTTTGAGTGGAGATACTTCAAGGAGCATACTCCCTAAGTACAGGATCCTAGTCCATTGGTATGAGCTATACAAATGGAATTGAAAGTTTGTTCTGCATTGCCACCAGTAGATCAAATTTGTTTTGGGTGAAGATTGAACTCTAGAGGAAATGAAAGAGTATCTCAGGGTCTTGCTCACCTGTGAGGGCAGAATATAGTGGGAGATCAACAGGTAGATAGGTGTGGCATCTGTAGCAGAGCAGACTTTGTACACATCTGTTGTGGTGGAAAGTTAGGAGAACCAAAAGTCAAGCCTCTTGATGTATGTTCCTACATTCACCTGTGGTTATGAAGCTGTGGGCAGTGACCAAAAGAACCAGATTGTGATTAAAAGAGGGGGAAATTAGTTTCTTTCACAGGCCTGCTGGTATCTCCCTCAGAGATAGGCTGAGAAGTTCAGTCATCCACAAGGGACTTGGAGTACAATTCCTCCACATCTAAAGCTGCCTGCTGATGTCATTTAGGCATCACGCAGAGATTTCTTGTGGATGCCTGTCTGATGAAAGGTCTCAGGTATGTGCAACCACAAGAAGGCCCCAAAGCAGACCCAGGACATGCTGGAGAGATTATGTATCCCGGCTGCGTAGTGAATGCCTGAGTATCCTCCCTGAGCTGGAGGAAGAGGCCGGGAAGAGGGAGGTCTGGGTCTCTCTGCTAAGACTGCGTTTCTCGTGACCCAAACCCAGATAAGCGGGAGTTACTGGATGAATGGATTTATCTCAGGATGCCACATTTTATTGTAGACACTAGTTCACTAAAGACAAATACATGCTTGTTCAAGTATGTTGAAAAAGTCATTAATTTCCATGAAGTGAAGTTATTCGAACAAACTGTGGGTTGATAAAATATTTTTCAAAGGGAAGCCAAATTTTAGTTAGTTTTCTTTCTTTTGTGATTCAAAAAAGAAAAATGTCAGAACCAAAACAGATGCCTGGTTTTCCAGTTATGAGTAATATTTCCAGACAGCAACAAATCTCTTAAGGGTCTAAGTTAAAATCTGCAGATCAATGGTTGTGTGTGGAGTTAACACAAGAGAAAAAAACTGCCTTTGATCAAAACCCAAGCCTGCTGAGTTAATTGTTGATTCTAATTTATTTATAGTTATTGAATTAAAGTCATTAAATAATTCATCTTGTTTACAAAAAAAAAGGTGGAAAAGAGGTGCTTAAAAATGATTTCTGTTAGGCCAGTTGCACCAAATGTATCCATCCGTTATCTATATTCACTTCCCCCTTTTCAAGGTCAATATTTAGACTTAAAAAAATGAAAAACTACAATTTTCAGTGCATTACTTCAAATGTCAAGCTTCACACACTTAGATCTCCACCTGCTTGTTTTTTATGCAAAACACCATCATCTATGGCATCTATGAGCGCTTGAGGCATTGCAGCGTGAGAAACACCTACAAACTGACAAAAATAGACAAATAAAGAAAAACTTAAATCTGCAGTTGCTTCATGAAACAATTTACATGAATTTGTTAGTATTATAAGATTTTCATCCAAATTGTGCCATCTTACAGCATATAAGAGGTTAATAACTGATCATCAGTGGTGACAGGCAGCCAGTAGCAGGATGACATCATAGCAAACAGACATCCCACTGTCAGTATGCATTCACAGTGTAAAACCACTCAATAAACTCAATAAACAGATGCTCATTTGGGGCGGGTGAAAAGTAGCCCCAAGCTTGTTAGTCTCCGACAATGGCGTCTCTGTGCCAACACTGTGTAGTTTTGGCACACAGGAGCTCCGTAGACCGACTCATTCATACTCACATTCCCGCTCTGTCTCCCCTTTTCACATGGAAAAATCTGAAAAGAGACCCCACTAGCCTCCCACCCTCTTTTGATTCACTCAGTTGCACAAATTTCAATTTCCAAGCCCCCCCCCTTTCAGCCCCCACCAACCATTATCTCCGTTTCTTGGTCTTGGTGAGAGTTCAACATCCTCCCAGCAGCCGAACTAAACTTCCAGTACAAGCACTCCTGGGTCACAATTACAAGAAACCAAAGGGAAAACAAGTTTAGAAGTCAGAATTAGAGCTTAGAAATTAAGCTAATATTTTTCTAAAATAAATAAATAAATAGCATAAAAACAACAAAAACAAACAGCTGTGGTTGTTGCAACTTTAGTCAAGTCAGTGCTTATCTCTACAGAACCTTTAAAAACAATTTGACTAAAGTGCTGCATGGACTACAACAAAGAAAAAAAAAATAAAATCCATAAATACCAAATGACCTACAAAAATATGCTGAGATGTCTAAGAAAAACAAATAAACAAGTAACAACACAAAATAGGATAAACACTATATAGCCTCCAACAAAAGCCAGAGCATCACCCTCAAGCTGTAACAAAAGCCAGCAAGAAGAAATGAGTTCAACAAAGATTTAAAATGTTTATTTGCCTGGACAGCTCTTACACTGAAACTGTTTCACATGTTGGCAGCCTTGACAGAAAAGGCTCCATTTTTCAGTCTAGATCATTAAACAGCCAACAGCAACTGGTTGCTCAATCTCAGTGTTATGGCTGGAGTATGAAAGTGCATTAGCCCAGAAGTAAGCTAATAATTCTTAAAAACCAACAATAAAAATCCTAAACTGGACACTGAACTGCACAGGAAGCCAGTGGAGGTAAGCCAACATTGGAATTATATCGTTTCCTTCCTGTCAGGTGAGCTGCTGCTTTCTGCAGAGTCTGCAAATAATGGCCTATCAACTGATCAGCTCTAATATTTAGTGACCTACAAGGTCAGACCGGGAATAAAAGTCAGAATAACCCACTCTTAATCTTTTGGAGGCAGGTAGGTCATCATCTTGCTTAAGAGTCTTATTTGAAAAGAAGGTGGTCATAATAACACATTTAATGTGTTTATTAAATTTAAAACCATAATCAAAAGTCACTCCAACCTATCACCATAACAAAATAAGGCACGCAACACTATTTTATCACAGATTTTGAAGAAAACAGGACTTCTAACTAAATGATTACCGAGCTGCTTGTATATTACAACTGTAATGCAGTTTCTTACTTTGATGTATTCATAGAAGAACTAACATTATAATGTCTTGTAAAATTCTTATAGTGGGCACCTACACTCATCAGGCATTTTTATTAGGTACATCAGGTATACCTAATAAAGTGTACTAGCAGTTTAATCAGTAATTTGCATTGTTCACCCTCCTACCCTCAAGAGAAGAAATTGCAAGTCAACAAACACATTTTTGTTTCGTGACACAGTGCAATGAAAAGAAAGTGAAACCACATCTTAAATTTTGT
This sequence comes from Zenarchopterus dispar, assembly GCA_028564865.1. Taxonomy (NCBI): domain Eukaryota; kingdom Metazoa; phylum Chordata; class Actinopteri; order Beloniformes; family Zenarchopteridae; genus Zenarchopterus; species Zenarchopterus dispar. Next base: position 23,012 of record JAOWBL010009375.1, read on the forward strand.
AGTTGGTGCTGTATTAGGATAGAAATGCAATAACAGAGGGAACAGATTTTTAAAGTTTTTTTAATTTTTGCCTCTTTTTTTTCATTTGACAGGGGGGCCCAGTGGATCTCCATATCCCTAATATTGATATGGTGTGGATTTTAAGTTGAATGTGTGGGTTTTAAGTTGGATGCCCTTTCTGACAACTCCTCTCCTCTTTCATCCAGCCTTGGGACTGGATATGAGTGGCTGGGGCAATGGGGGCAAAGCGGGATTCAGTGTCCAGCCCAGAGACACTTGGAACGTGACAGTACAGGGGATTAATTTGGAAGTCTCCCAGTGTGAAGGTTATGAACTCTAGTCAAAGACAGCTTTTCATTTTTTTCCACCATGGACAAAGGCCCATCACTTATATTGTTTCCTTTCTATGCAGACAACATCATAATATAGTTGTTTTTTTAACCTCTGAACTTTAACACCTTTTTTATTCAAGAAAACACAAAAACTTGAAAACATTTTACTCATTGGTCTTCAACATTTAATCATCTTCACTGAACCTGTGTTGACCTCTTTCAAATAAAGAAGAAATATTCAAATAGAACGAGGAACTACTGCAGCTGTGATACTGTCACACAAAGGTGTGTGGTCCCAGAAAATGTATAATCTGCCAAATTTTGTTCGCACAATGATCCCGTACTGATGGATGTTTTTTTATTTAAAGAAGCAAAATATGTCTAAAGGGCCCCCCATAAATGTCTAAAAATGGACTGGATAATAATAATTTACTGAGCAGCTTTAACATCCACAGCCTTACCACATTCACACCTGGAAGCTGACCAACACAATCCCAGATTGACCTTGTTAAGGGCTTTTGCTATTGGCATCAGACTTGTGCTTAAATAAGCAAGCACATGTAGGTTTTTAGAGACCTAATTAAAGAATTTTACTGATTTAACTTGGCTGAGAATCTATAAAGAACAGCACTTAGTAAAGTTACTGATTATATGACCAGCAGGCCAGAATCAAACATGTTAGGACACTAGCAGATATTCACAAATGAAAAGGTTAACCTAAAAAAAAACCATGTTTAAATGAAAAATGGCGATATCAAGTTTGTTACATAACTGATCAATATGTATTTAGTGTTAGTTCCCCTTTCTATGGAAATAATGAAACTACAAGTACAATGAGAAGCCAAAAAAAATAGACTTTAGTGTTGGATCTTTCAAGAGTCCATATGCAGATGAAACAACAGCTCTACTTGGAATTTATTTAGGAGTTTGTGCTAGAGTTATCATTATCTTGTTAATATTATTTGTTTAGATTCTGGTGCTATAGTTATCGTTAATTTTGTTAATGCTTAATTCTACAAATGACAATGTTCTACACTGGCTAATTAGTCCAAATACATCTTCAGCACTCTAGATTAGACATGCCTTGTCTGCTGTAGCAGTCCTTCTTGATTAGATGGACTTATTAAGTGAGAAGAGTCCCCATTCTCTGTAAAGACCCTCAAGAGCCCCTCCTGCTTTTGTCTCTGAGACATGTAGAAACTGTTAACAGATCGAGGGATTGTCTCAGCATCACACAGACGTCTGGGAGCACACGGGTCTGTTTGGATTTAGGACCCTGCTGAGCTGTGACAAACCGAACATTGAATCAGTCCAACAGCAATGCTGGAGGTCTGGGCTGGAAAATAAATAAGAAAAGTTGGAATGGGTGTTATTTCAGTTCCGAAACTAAGTGTCTCATGTCTTGACCCAAAACTGGTTCAATACATGTCAACCATTCAGAGTGTAGAGTTACATCATGGATGACATGTTTAAATGTAAAAGAAGGTTCTTTTTTTACTTCTCTTTTTATTATGTTGGTAACAATGCTGAACTGTTTTATAGTTTCATTAAGTTAAAGCTATTCCTATTAACAGTGAGGATGTTTCTCAGAACCTGTGTGTGATGTATAAATATAAAGCTTTCAAAACACACCATTACAAAGAAAAAAGTGCACTGATACCAAAGCTCATTAAAGTATAATAGCCAGCATCCTTTGTGGCTCTTCTACTATATTTTAAAATCTATGATCCATTAATTTTACCAGCAAAGTTTTTCAGCTGTAGCTCGTTCAGCTTGAGCTTATTTTAAACTTAATTCATGTCATAAATTTTCAAAATGGCTTCATCTGCAAGATGTTATTCTGAGGTGTACTAAAAGTTCCCCAACACACCAATATGACACCATCACTTTTCCAATCTTGTTTTTCTTACTACACTTTCAACTGTTGAAGTCTATAATAATCTTGTAATGATTTACACCTAAAATCACCTCTTCGTTTTGTTTGCAACAGCTTCTAATTTTGAGAAGTAAAATGTGCCGTTTAGAAAGGATGCCGAAGGGTGAGTGTATGAAATCCAAAAACAGGAACGTAGTCTAATTTGAAACTTCAGTAAATACAACTTTAGTATTCTCCAGCTGTCTTTTGTAATATAGGCTCATATAGTGGACTCATCTCTGCTTTTACCAGTATTATCGTCTTATTTTCACATATGAACTTTGATAGTTCCTGACACACAAATGCCTTTAATGCTATCACTGCTGCCAGCTAAGAAGCACACACTATAAACTTTCAGTTCCACCTTACAAAGAGGTCAGCCATGCCCAATGAAAGTGGATCAGTCATGCTTTAAAAGTGCTTTGTGAAAAGACCTGCCCATTACTGACTAGCAGCCTGCAGTCATGTGAAAAACCCAGCACACCCTCTTTAAACTCAGGTTTTATGTATGAGAACAAAACATGTAAGGCTGTATTACCAAAATGTTTGTTTCTACTGAGGCTCAACCTTTGGTTGGCTGTTATTACTTAGTACTTATTTACTATGAAATATAGCTTCTGAGGTGTGACTGAAGATGTTTATACTTTAAAGAGAATATGCTTTGGTATTATGTTAATTTTACGAAACATGTGAAAGACTGTGGTTAGGAGAGTCCAGAGACGAAGACTAGAAGGATCATGCTAACCATGAGTTGGCTAAATGCAGCGGTCATTTCTGTTTTCGCACTGAGGTAATATTTGCAACAAGTTGCAAATGCTTTCCAGTAGCGCCACAGCTCCTGGAGCCATTTGGTTGAGTTACATCACGGATGACATGTTTAAATGTAAAGAAGGTTCTTTTTTCACTTCTCTTTTTATCTCATTTTGGTTGACAGCAGCGCGGTTAAGCTTCAGGGCAAGTGACTGCAGGTCCCAGCAAAGCTTTGCTAGTCCTTCTTCCAGCTCTGGAAGCAAACACGTCATTTCAGTGGGTATGCTTGAAATGTTCATGTTTTGACAGATTCTATTAGAATATATATAAATATAAATTAATATTACAGATTGATATAAGCTAAAAAGCCTAAATGTGACAGACAGAAGGTGGGTGAGTGCCAGTTGGCTTCAGGCCTGGTGGTTCTGGGCCGTTTTCAACATTTCATCACACGGCATGATAAAAACGAGGCTTCAAGAGCACTCTTCAGAAAGACTGTGTGATCCGTCCAGTTTATATCATACAGTCTATGATCATGATGTGTAAAACCTTTGAATTGAGTGAGAGTGTATTTTGTTTTTTATATAATATAACATTTATCTACCTTTTGCTCACTGTCATCTGGGACAGGCTGCAGTTCCCACCCACTTGGATAAAACAAGCAGAAAGACTAAAGAATGGATTTTTTTCTGGCAAAATCCTGTAAGCAGCTGGGTTTAAATCATTTTTAAATATCCATGCGTAGCACTTAGGAATACTGCACAGACCTAAGACAACAAAACCAAATATAATGTATTCCATATTGTTCTTAAGGGAGTTAAAGACTGGATGTCAAGCCAAATCAGAAGTACACTTCATTTAATGTCAGACCAGGGGTGTGTTGGGATTGACAGGCTATTGTACAAGTAAGAGTTTGTCTTTTCTCTAGATCTACGTCAGATCTGCAGCTACTCATAATTTCCAACTGCAAAAGCTCAAGAAGCAGAAGAAGAAAACTCAAACATTTAAAAAGTTCACAACCGCTTTGGATGACATCATAGTGGCTACATTTCTTCTTTTAAAAAAAAACTGTTTTGTTTTGTTTTGTTTTTCGCCAGCACTATTCAAATTTCTGCCTCATTTTCAATGCAGCACACCCACTGATGACGTCATCAGAGTTGAGCTCTTGGGTTCTTGGGCCTGTTCAGTGTTGAGCAGCATGAGTCAGCTTGAAACATGACATGGATTTGATGCATTTTTTTTTTTTTACTCATTTAGTCTGTGTGTCAGAGGTGTTACACAAAGAGCAGCAATTGTTTGCTATAAGCCTGGCTGTATCACAGTCTACAATGGCTCTCAGCTTCAGGTGGCAAAACAAGATATTCAGCACACAACTGCTTCTAAAATAAACTCTTTGCCTTTGCTTTTTATAAGTGATGTTTTCTGGTTTTCAATGAGAGCTGCTGTTTGGCTCTGACCAAATTCACATTTGGTGAGAATGGTACAAAGTTTGGCTGTGTGGTAAGATTCTGCACTTAACACCAAAGCGTCATATCAAACTATCTGAGACAATGGCAGCGGCTGCCATACAATTCTTGTCTTTCTCTTCCTCGCTCTCAGAACACATGACTTGCTTTGGGCTGCAGAACATGATGCAGTGAAGAGGAGGTCTGAGGAATGCAGGAAACATCTGAGTGGTATCGCCCTGCAGGAACTGATCTGACAGTCCTTGTTTGGACTCCCACAGGTTCTGCATGCCAGCATTCCCTCTCATTTCAGGGGGACTGAGTAACCATCACACTGAGACTTATGACACTGCTTGCATTTACCTTTGGCCACGCCAGCTGGTGTTGTCAGGGCATGCAATGTGTACAAAGTGAAAGGAACAAGTGGAGGCCAATAGTCACAGCATTGATATCACAATAATCTCTTGGAGTTGAGCAATTTGCCAATGAACTTCTACCAACCTGTTGTTTTCCATTTCCAGATTGTCCTGCTGTATAAACACACATATTTCAGTCTGACTGTTTGCCAGTTTTTGTCTCAAACCAGTTTAGTCTGGCAGAAGAAACTGTAGGGTAAGCAATTTCTGCAGATAAAAACTTAGACAAAATAAGGAAAGCTAGCCCCCCATCGTTCCACAAAACATGCCCCATCGTAAACTCGCCACCCACTCACTTTGGCCTTAAAGCACAGCACCAGGTTTGAAAAAAAAAACCCAGATTATTGCTGCAAATAGCTTATATGAACTGTACAGTATGGTGGCAGAGGGATGATTACTTGAGCTCACTTTTACACTACGGGACTCGGGCACCTTGCAGTTGTTGAGTCAATAATGATTTTCATTGTATAAGAAAGTATTCCTGAGATAAGCGTAAAGCTATATGTCTGACAGCCAAAGGCTGGTGGATACTGGGCTGAAGATGTTCAAGTAGTATGACTGCAGGGCTCTAATATGAACATGGGACTTCATTTGGAAATGTATTTTCATCATGGGCATGGAGGCTTGGTGGATAACGCTGTTGCTTATCAGCTAAGAGGTTACTGCTTTAACTCAGTTCAAATCAAAAATACTTCATTAATCCCCAAAGAGAAAACAGCTGAAATCCTGGGTGGGCTTTTCTGTGTGGCCTGTTTGAATGTTTTTTTGTCCAGCACCTCTGGTTTCCTTCCAGTCCAAAAATATATATCATACTAAAAACATATGAGGCTAAACGATGATTCTGTATTGATCATTGGAGTTTTGGAGTGAGCATGTGTGGTTGTTTGTTTGAAATGGAGTAGAAACCTCCCAAGAGTGTACCCAGCCGGTTTCCTGGAGACCGGTTGGGTGGGCTCCTGTGGACCCCCATGACCCTGCATAGGACAAAGCAGATATCAATGAATGATATATATTTTCACAATTTAAATACATTTAAGTGCATTATTATGCAATGAATGTTTAAAACTGCATTTGAAAGAATGATCGTGGTGTTTTGAGTTGAGTCAGTTGCCCTCCAACCAGAAGGTCAGTGGATTGATGCTCAGGACCGTCACAAGTGTCCCTGGACAGGACATTGAAACTCGCTTTGCCTCCATTAACCTCATCCTTAAAAGCTGACTTTTGACTTGAGTCAGGTGCCCTCTGACAAAGAGGTTGGCAGATTGATCCCGAGTGTTGTCACATGCCAAAGTCTTCTTGCCCAACACACCAAACCCTGCATTGTCCCAACTGCTCCAGACACACACAGTCCCAGTCTCAAGTCCTCATGGATCAGGAGGATTACATCAGATCTGAGACCTATACCAAATCAATACACCATATACAATCCTCTGTGGTGACCCGTGTAAAAGGAGAAAAAAAAAAAACAATGGAACTTCCTTGTTAGCTCAATGTCTATTTAACATAACAGTTTCAAAGAGTGGTTTTCTTATGAGTACATTTTATTTGTAATAACATCCACATCTGTCTTTATTGATGGTTATGAGTTCACAAAATGACGCTGAATATTAATTCTAAATCATTTACTGCACTCAAGGAACTGTGTGTAGTTTCTTCAATTAATATTTAATAAAAATAAAATTGATAGACCTTCAGTATAAAAAAAAGTAATGCATGTAGAGCAGGATGGGAATGTTACAACCACTTAGTGAAATTTCCTTTGTCCTTTGAAATGATCTACTCTGTCTCCTCTGAACTTTAAAAAATTAAAATGTAAAAGTATTAACAAAGGTTTTATCATCCTTATTAACTAGCCTTAACTCCTACCAGTGCTAACTTTGCAACATGTACCACAAATGTATCAACTACTCACTCCCTCGCAGTTTACTTGAAGCCACAGAGATTTCAGTAATTGTGCAACCTGTCATTAGTACTCAAAGATGTCTGCAATCACCCAGCAGGTCTGCCAGACACCAACAAACAGACAGTCACTCAGCAGTAGTCTTGTTTGATCAGTGGCTGAGTCACGCACACACACTGTTAATCCATTCAACAGGCAGCTGTAACAGGATAAAGCATGACATGCTGGCTGCGTTTGGGTTTGAACAGCTGGGAGCCATCGACTGACCTAATACAGACCAGCAGCCGTCACTCAGACTGATCACATCGAAAGCGACAAGAGATCTTGCAAAATGGGACCTCTTTATTGGAAATCAACAGTCTGATGACGTGCTAACCTGCCACGCCACACGAGATGCGGGAGCAGGGATTATATCAATAGGACGCCATGTCCACTTATTGGTACTGAATTTAATTATCCTAGTGAAAAGTGGAACAATAACATGGGGGGCCGGGGGGTGCTCGGTACCAACAATTTCTGAGGTGTACGTGGACGGTTTGTCTTAATTAAGACAAATTAGATCAAGAAGCAAGTGCTGGCAGTTAAAATACTGAGATATAATCTGAATGCAGAGCTCTCCCAAAAAAGATGGAACTTTGCGAGATATAAATTTAAAACCATACCTTCACAAGAAAAGGCTTGTTTAGAAAGGTTGCTAGGACAAAGGCGGTTTCTTAATGAAGAACATGAAGGCATTGCTTCAGCTGGTAAAGTTACATTTACATAAACCACGACTCTTCTGAGACAATGTTCTTTGGACAGTCAAGACCAAAGTGCAAATATTTGGCCAAATTACAGAACACCAGATTTGGTGAAAAACAAACAAGGCATATCAGCAAAAAAAACCCAAAAAACTTGACAGATGAAGCTTGGCTTACCTCTGATGAGACACAGAAAACATAACTTCAAGTAAGCAAATATAGTACCAGCTATAACCTAAAAAGATGTAATCCGAAAATATAATGTAGAAAAAGAAGACAAAAAGCATCTCGTCATTAATGTTAGAGCCCACAGTCATGAATGAAATACATTCAAAGATCTAAGACTTTCACACGGTTGCTGAAATGAACACACTGAAAACCAGGTTTTGGAAAAACATTTCTTTTTTTATTTTGAAATGACTGATCTTGTGCCCATTCTGTTCTTTACTTTTAGCATTTTTTTTTAACGTTTTTTCACCAATGACCATGACAACAATGCTCTTTAAAAAATCTAATCATCAGGAAAAAGTCTTGAGTGAAAATAAAATGAATCTCAAAAACAAAACACACACAAAAAAAGATTTTTTTTTTTCTTGTGGGGGGAAGGGAGGGTTGAAACTAAATAAAAAGATATGCTACAACCGAGAAGTGGCTCCTCCTGAGTTGGGATGCTGGGCCTGGACCCATCATCCTGTGCTATGTAGAGGAGGACAGCCAATCACAGTGTAGTGTCCAAAAGCTCCCATGATGCCCCTCTCTCCATGGGAGACTAAGGCAGTCAAACACAGTAGGTTACAGTAGGCATGTATAAGTGGTAGATCATGAGATGAGACATCAGAAGAAAAGACCTCCATTCTTGAAATCCTTTGAGATTTTGTGGCGCAAGCAAAACTTAACATTTACTGCTACATGATAAATATATTAGTTGCTGTGTTGTAATGTCAAAATATCAAACAATTTTTTTTTCATTCCCTTTGCTTATCAACTCTGGAAACTGCAGTTATTAAGTAAATTCAACAAAAACTTGAAGGACAAAAAGACATCCACAGCAGAGACCACAATTAAGAAGAAAAGAGGGTGAATTACAGATGACTTTGAAGCTCTAATCCAAACACAGCTGTCTGGCTAGAGATGAAGGGGTGGATAAATGTGCACCACCAGTCTGACTTAATCTTACACCAAACTAGCTACTGACAATCACTGAGGATCCTCGAAGAAAATGGAGATCTTTTACCCCTGCAAGTACAGTGTATCGTTACTAAACAGCATGTTCTGGTGCCAAACACATGCCTGCGAATGAAGGGTGACATTTCAAAACGAGACAGGAACTGAATTCATACGTTATTCAGTCTGACTTCATTTTTTGAAGTGAAACCCTGCATTTGTTTCCCCCACACCCTCATTACATTTAGTTCTTCTTAACAAACAGTGCTGCAGCCATGAAGGCAACTTCATTTTTGCTCTGCCGTAGCTCAGCTGAGATGAGGATGAGAGTGAGATGACAATTCACAGCACAGTAGATAACCAACCATGACCTGACTGGGGAGAGGGTGAAGAGGCAGAAAGGAGAGAAGGTGACCTTCGAAAGCATTTATAAACTGGCATTTAACTTTACTTTTGTGGGGTCCAACAATCATCTACGTGTTTGTTCAGGGTTGTAAAAGAACTGAACTGGTGCCAGCTGCCGGTGAGATTTGGCTCTTATGGGAACACCTTAATATTCCCATAAGAGCCAAAAGGACACTTCTTTTTAATGAAAAGGATGTGGTTCTGTTTCTGTTCACACTGGTTCCCTTAGAGCTCTTAGACCTTGACTGCTTTGGATATCAAGACTAAGGGTGAGAATAAAATTGACACAAGATGAGGTGAACCTGGAACACTTTCTTGTTCTTGTTTGAGGGGTGAAACTCGAAAAAGGAAGTCCAGTTGGCTTCTACATGCACTTTTAGGATAGGATTACAAGCAGCTTCCCTTACAAACACTTGAGAGTGTATTATATGAACATCCTGCTGTAAATGTGCACCAACACCTCCCAAACAACTCTGATATGAATTGATGATGAATAAGTTCTTGAGGGCCCAGTAACTACCCATTAAGAGACTCTGATCTTGTGGACTTCGCTTGTATTTGACTATTTAGCCATCGCTTGCATCCTCTCCGTCTTGCCTCACCCTCTCCCCAAGAGGTAGCAGCCCTGCCCCAACACTCCCTACCCCCGTTTTCACCACCCAGTCCGACCATTCCCAATCCCCGAACCCAGATGCTTCCATTGGACTGTGACACTTCTCTACTCGGTCTGAGCATCGTAGTTAGCGCCACCCGCCTTCTTTAGCTCCTCGCGGATGTAATCCTCCTCCAGTTCCCGTGGGTCGCTGATCATGAACTCCTTAGCAAAGTTCTGCAGAGACAAAAACGTGTTAGAATGAAGAGCGGCGCAAACGCTCACTGAACTGACCCTCTGACCATCATTTTCCCTAAAAGAACCATTAGTTTAATTGCTGCTTTCTCCAGAATGACTGACCTGCACAACGTCTTTGACCAGCGTCTTGTCAGTGCTGATCTTGGCACGCTGCAACCCGCTGATGTTTTCACCAATCCAGGTGATGAGGGTAAACTTGGCTCGCTTGCTCATGGCGTCTCCTGTTGTAATTCGGACAAAGCCGAACAAACGTGCATCATCTAGAGAGAGAGAGAAAAGAAAAAAGAAATCATCAGAACGGTGCATGCATGTCATAAAATGTCTGTGATCATTAAGGCAGAACAGATGAAAGAAAACAGTTTAAAAAAAAAAAAAAACTACAATCACCAAACATACTGTCCCTTAAATAGACCGTTTTTCTACTGTACCACCAGCAAAATGGAAAGCAGAAGCCTGAGTTTCTGCAGTCCCTCAAAGACAAAGTTCTGCTTTTCATTGTACTGGCAGAGTCCCAACACTCCAGACTAGAGTGAAGCTTAGCTGAGCTTTGAGAGAGTGTGTCGTGCAACCAGGAAGTATTCAGGTCAGTAGACTCAGTGAGTAAATCTTGTGTGAGCTCCGCAGTTGTGTTACTGGCCACGTATAACCAGGCTGTGAAGAAAACTGAAACAGTTTCTCACGATGCGTTTGTTTGACCCCCATTCTCAGAAATTCATGTTCTCCTTGAATTAAACAACAGCTTTTTTAAACTCTTTTTGAGGAAATCTACCGCAAAAATGTTTAATTACTACAGTGTGTTTGTATTAAGAGAAGAGGAACTGCTTATAGAGTGAAGATTTTTTTTTAAACTTCAAGTTTTTTTTTCCTTTCTGTGTCTCATATGAGATTAAAGTTAATATTTTGATATCTGAGGGATGTTTGAAGACTTTTTTCATGAAGTAAACTACTTTACCTTGTCAAAACAAACTTGTATGCCTATATTTTCTTGGACCTCTTTGAGCTTTGATTACATGACCGTGGTATAATTTTCATAATTTGATGCAATGTCACAACATTTATCCAGAGTTGCAAACATTTCCTGCAAAGACTTTGTAGTGATGTTGAGCGAATCATCTCCAGCATGTCCCAGTGTGTGATCAAAGTCTGGACTCTGTAGTTGCTGATACACATGTAAAAAATAATGTCCCACACTCCCTGAAACACTCTTTCACAATTTAAGCTCAATGAATCTTGGCAGTGTGTGTGCTTTTTTAAATATGTCTGTGTCATCAAAGAAGAACAAGCAAAACATGTAACATTACTGAATCTTGATCTGACCACAGATTTACACGGTCGGCGTCAGGCCTGTGTGCATCACTTCATCTGCTGCTCTTATGACCCCGATGTGCTCTTCACTCTCCAGTAAGATAAATCAGGGTTCAGCCTCTATGACCTTTTCTATCACCCCGGAGTCCAATCTTTACCCTCCCTAGCAAAGTGAAACCTTGGTTTTCGCCCCTTTTATGCTAAGCCTCATTGGTAAATAGTTTTCTAAAGATTACTCAGCTGTTTACTCCCACTGTCTTGAGCTCTCTTTAGACTGTACAAGTGGAAATGTTCTTACTTTCACTATTTGTGAGTTCTTATGTAATCCCCAGTCACAACCATTCATGATATTTTTCTGACTACATCTCTTCTTCAAAGATGATGGTCCACCACTGGTCTTCCAAGTTTTAATAAAGCATTAGACTTAACTCAATTTTAGTAATATTAGCAGTCTCTTTAGTGGATTTGTTTGCTTAATGCAGACCAATAATTGGACTTTCTCAAAACAGTCACATCTGACTGTGTATTCACAGTACTAGTGAATAAATAATGTATTTTAGTATGTGTTATGTCATGTCCAAATTTAAATGTATAGCCTACAATAACACCTGCTAAAAGGACAGCTGAGCCTATTCTCAGTTCTTAATAAGGAAATTAACATTGCACCTTGAGCTTCAGGGTAGCGCTGGCTCATACTGATATAATGATTAAATTGTGGGATGTAATTCATCTGTGACATCTCAATAATGTTTAAGTTCTGAAAACCATGTTGGACCTTTTTCGATTTAATTACTGGTTTTCACCCATTAGCTTTTCTTTCATTTTGGGTGTAAAAAGCACAAAGCTGTTTGTGCACTGTTTGATAAAAATCCCTTTGGTTTTATCTGGAAGTCCTAAGTCAATAAGTAAGCTTGAATTCTTTAGATGTAGGCCTTAACTTATTCAGGAAAGCGTAAAGTCCTTTTCGCACCTCTATTTGACAAGTATGACATTGCCAGCTCTTTCTTGAGGTGGTTTAATGTTGACTGTCTAACTGTAACGTGAACAAGGTTATTCATTATCCTCCAAATCTTCTCAATGACAGAATCGATTAATTCAGACTCCTGCTGTAACCCATGACAGCAAAAACGGTTTATCACTATTTTTAAAGCTCCACCAGCCAGAATTTAGATTAACCATCACCATGAACCCCCAACCCCACTGACTGAGACCTCACAGGATTTCACAGCTGCCTGTCTGGGAGGGTGGGGGTCGAGCTGACTGAGCGTCACTCGCTGTGAGGAGGGCTGGAGGTGATTCATTGTAGCTCGCTGTTTAGTCGCTGACTCAAAGCACTTTTCTTTCGGCAGTTCTGATTTCCAGATTCTGTCTCCATAATGGATCACAAGATTTCATCGCCAGCACACGTCTCAACAATGTGGAGACACCAGGCAGCTTCGGCTGAATGTGCCAGTGATGTCATTTCTTTAATGCATTTCATGTTAATATAGTCTGTCATAACCTTTCTGTTTTTGTAAAAAAACATAACAGGAGGTTTTAGTTCCTAGTGGTGTCCCTGTTGTCTCTAGGGATCTCCATCTGGGGGTAGCTGCTTGTTGTGACATATTAATCCACACGCTAGTCACATGGGAGGGGGTACAGATGACGTAGCTGATAGCAAAGAGGCATCAAAACTTATACAAAGACTTCCTAATTGTTGATCATAATTTGAGTATTCAGTCCCCCCATCTTGAGCTTTCCCTCCAGGTGATTCCAGATCTGAATTCTTTCATCGCCAGGCTGGAGGAGAAACTGCATGCTGGAGATTAAACGCTTTGATAGACTTCCAGTTTATGAACACATTTATCAGTTTATCAAAGTTTATTAAAGTTTTTGCATAACTTCCAGGATGGAAGTTTGCCAAAGCTGCAGATTCATATGTTGGAGCTTGTTAGAGGCATTACTATGATTCATGGACACTTGGGGGTTTTCCAGATCTGGCGGAGAAAAGTTACACCCAGACAGGTGAGTAGTTGCAGTTTGTCCACATGGTTGTTCACAGCCTTCCTCACACATGTTAATAAGTGGTGGAGGAATAGCTCAGGTCTAAAGATCAATCAAAAGTGGGCTAAAGTTTTCAGCAGAAAACTCAGCTGCTGTCTAATTTAAACTGAAGAAAAAGAAAACCTAACCTTTGAAATGATTCTTAAGTGTCAACAAGTTTCTTTAAGATATGTGAAGACACTCTGAGCAGTTTTTACAAGAAAACTTCTATTATCTTTATGAGCTGGTTGAGACAGCTGATAAAGACTTTCTTGCCAAAAAACCATTCTCAGATCATATCAGTAGCAGGAGAGCAGGGGCAGCCACTGAAGAGTGTTATCAGAGCAGTAACAAAGGACACGGTGTTAAACATCTAAGTGTTGATAAAGTCACCTGACTGGACCGAGTCAGTCAATGACACTCACTGTAAGTTGCCTTCTACAGAAATAGCGGGTTTTTAACTAATACACCCACTTCCTTGCTTCTTGCTGTCACCATTTAAGCTGCCAGAGAGGAACAAGCACAAACACAAATTTTGAACCCGACCTACAGCTCACCACAACCCCACACTTCCTTCTTCTGCTAGACTCTTCCTGGTTTATCTTCCTTTTAAAGTAATGCTGACTCTGCAGCCCACCCATCGCCCCGCCACAGAGAAAACTCTGCACAGACTGTGGCAGGATGATGAGAAGGCAAAACATAAAAGAAAAAGTCTGCAGAAAATGATTTCATTGAAACTGACTAAAATTTGCTGGGTAAAAATATCTGCCTGTGGACACTCCCTCAGCTCAACCCCTCTGAGAGCGGCGCTGAAACCAGAACTGTCTCCTGTGGATGATGTCAGGTGGAGTGGTGAGGCGTGGCGCTGCCACTCTATTAACTGTGTTCAAATTTGGGCTTGTTTTTTTTCTTCACTGGTGGCAGGGGAGAGTGAACTCAGCCAGCCATCAAAGGAAATGAATCCTAATTAGATTACACACATATATAAGCCATATTAAAAGTGAAATTTCCCTCATTTCTGCTGGATATTGGTGGCTCATCACACAAAGAATCCTTCTATTTTGGGTTGCACTGTAATCTCTTCATTAGTAGCAACAACGAGCCGGGAATTTCACTTGTGCACACTAGTAACGAAAATCGAACACACGACCTCCCTGCCCCCCTTAATCCAGCTCATTTAACATTTTCACCAACTATGAGACTTTTATGACTTGATAGGTTTGCAGAAGAAAGTTAGGAAAGGTCAGGAAATCAATCAAATTCATCCTCTTGGACCAGTCAGTGTTAGAAACTGATTTAACAGCATTTAATCAAATAAATGTCAAGCCATTTTATCCTGGAAAAAAGTGTTGGATTGATCTGAGCTGATGTGGGGAAAAAAGCATCTTCCTAACAGGTTCTGGACTGAATTTACTTTATATTGTAGTTCTGCAATCTACAATGCTTATTAGGTAACTCGTTAACAGGTTACGCGTGTAGATTTCACATTCTTAACCTGAATGTAAGAAAGAAAAATGACTTTGTAAGAACAATGTCTTCCACAAAGTATTTCCTAGTTTCACTTTCCACTTCTAGAAAACGTAAAGCTCAATATTGCACAGCAGCTTCTTTAGACTCGCCCAACTATCATCAACTCCTCCTACAAAAGGCGTTTTTTTTTTTTTTTTTTCAGCAGAGCAACAGCTTCACTGCTAAATAAGGAAAACAAGCCCAAAGACAGAGATGTGCGTATGTGTGTGTGTGTGTGTCTGTCATCTCTGAACAGGAACTAAAGACAGCTGAGCTTCTGTACATGAAGTCCTACATGAGGCACTTTCATAGAAATGTTTCAACATATGAATGTAAAAAATGAAGTGTAAGGAAGAACCAAAAAAAAAAAAAAAAAAAAGCAAGTGTGAAGGCCTTAGGCCACAAACTTTGGAGTCTGCATCAAAAACTGCCACACCCAACATCCGAGCTGAGCATCTGATCCATATCTCTCTTAAAAGTGACATTTCTGCTGTCAGGTTCAGTTCATTTAGCTATAGTGACTTTATGAAACAAAAATGAGTCCGCTGAAGGGTAATCGGCCAGTTATGTTAAAGAAAGAAAGGGAAAACGCCATAAAGTCTAAGTCACAGCCTCACAACTCAAGTCTGATAGATGAGAGCAGTCTTTAAAGATCCCTGCTCTGCCACATACACTCTGTGTGACATATACCCACATTTAGACAAAATCCACATGGATGAGCCACGCATGACACCCGTGTAGTTTCATGTTTAGAACAAGAGCTGATCTTTACCTGTGCACAGCTTCTTGAAGTCCTCATAGTCAGTCCCCTGTCCTGCAGGCATGATCATGGAGCCCTCATATTTGAACGCAGCCCTGGAGGATGAACAGTGCCTTATTATTCCACATCTCATGATTTACAACAGTTCGCATTATTTACACGCACAAGAGCCATGTTGCAAGCTGGGAGACAATGCACAAAAATGCCTCCGACGCCCATGCAGGGCAGCAGCTGTGTATCGGCCGTTTGTGGAGTATCTGCACACTAACGTTAACCTCGATGAATAAAGAACAATAGAAATCATCTCTGCCTCGCCAGGCCCGACGACTCGGCTGCTTGTGTCTGCTGTGCACAGCCAGATTGCAATCAGGCGCAACTGGGGAACAGGACAGCCAAAGCTGTGTGCGTTTCAAGAAAATGATAGCAAGAACAAGGAACCACAAGATGAATGGCCGAGTGTGGAACAATTCACAGCTAGCGCATTTCTAAATGGAGCAGGTGCAAATGCATTTAAGTATCCGGCATTTTAAATGACCATGCTTGCAAGCGCAACTATACGTTTTATAAGATACTTTTCATTCTTTTTTGTGTCTTTAAGATTATGCCGTGAATTCGGCGTTTATTGTGTTGGCTAAAATGTTCTTCTTTACACTAATTCTCCACGGAAAAGACTGCGCAGTGGGCGGTATGAAACACACTTGTAACACAGGTTTTATGAAATATATACACGCTTTGTCTACCTTTTGCCAGCCGAACCAAAGAATGGCTTCTAAGCATTCAAAAACGGCACTTGTTTGCAAAGGTGGTACAATTACCAAAGAAAACTAGTGAGGTATCATAAAAATATCAGGTTCTTGAAGGGAGTACACTCACCAACTGGTCTCCGTGGCATCGTCTCTGACATCGTTGTAAGCCTCTCTGCAAGCCTCTTTATCGATCTGGGTTGACATTTTTTGGCTGGACAGGAGTCAATAAGTAAAACAAAAACAGTGTCGAATAAGTCCAAACCAGTAAGTGTTTCAAGGTAATACAGCAGCTAACTGGAATAGTTGATAATACACATGAGAGGAGTCTAACTGATAACGCTGCACGACAAAATCACGACGCGTGAACCGGCTGCGTTTATCGGAGGAGACGGCTCAGCTTGTCGAAGCTCACTTCATTTCCTGGATGTTTCCACTTTATGGGCGTTGGTAATGTTAGTCAATCAGTTCACCAGTAGACGAAACAGAGAAGTTCCTCAGACGTCGCATCCACCTCCTCCTGGTCGCTGATCCTTTCTCAGGGCTGTTGTTAAGACATCTTCAACACAAATCCGATTTCCGGAAGAGTTTCAAAATAATATATTTAAAGACCAAAAAAAATGAACAAGTGAGTGAAACACTGCTTGCAAATAGATCCAAATTCATGTAATTATTCTTGACATAAATGGACTCATATTAAGTGCACTAGGGCCATAGTGCAGAGAAAAGCGTGCAGCCTGTGTCACTTGACCCCAGTTGACCTTACCACCTGACTTATAGTTTTATGGAAATAAAAAATAAATTTTGGCTCCAATATTTGTGAAGCTTTATATTATTGTAAGTCCATTTATTTAAAAAATAAATAGGAAAAATAAAAGAAAGAAATACAGGCAATATACAAAAATAAAAAGCCGAAATCTGAGCCTTCTCCCTCCAAAACTAAAAAATAATTTAAAATGAATTTAATCTAAATGTATGCTCCTAAACACCTTTTTAAAGTTCAGGCTTTTACAAATTTATGACATGATAAAGTCTTTATTGTTATTATTATTGTTGTTGTTGTTGTTGTTCAATAATCTTTTCTTCTCTTTATTGCAAGACTTAGCAGAAACTTAAGATAAAATTTGGACTTTTGTCTGAAGATGTCTAGAAAATCACAAAGAGCAATGCAAAACATCAATAGCAAGTGGATGGTGAAGACAAATTCATCTAAAGCTTTTCAATCCTGCTGCAATAAGACGATGACACCAAGCATATGAGCACATTTACAACAGAAGACCTATATAAAAGTATGAAGTTGTTGACAGTACATCCATCCATTATCTAGACCTCCTTATTCCTATTCAGGGTCACAGGGAACTGCCCTATCTATTTAGGTGAAAAGCAGGGGTAAACTCTGGACAGGCCACCAGTCTACTGCAGGGCCACAAAACAGCCATACCACCCTAGCAGTCCTTATGCAAAGTTATTATTTATTTAACTAGATTTATTTACCAAAATCAGTGACTAAATTATTGCCAGGAAATGAGAAGAGGCAAAAAAAAGAAGAAAACTAGTAAAAAAAATTTAGTTAGTTTATGAACATAATTTTTTTATTAAGACATAATTTGTGCCAAAAACAGAAATATAATCTATGTATTAATGTAGGAACTAACATTTATATATTATATATAATATTCCGTAAGAAATTGAGCTATTTTGTTTTATGTCAGAAAACTTACTTGAGAAATATTTAAGTTAGTTTTATTCTGAAAGCAAAACAACTGTTTTCCGGTTTTTCTTTTACCAAAAAGTGCAACTTTACACAGCGACGACAGCTTTAACCTTTTTATCTAGTTTCATTTGCATTCAGTAGATTTTTCAGTGATTGCTATTCATAATTACTGATTGCAAGCATGTATGTGCACAAGACAAAATACGCTTTGACAGCCTGCATACTTAACTAGAAACATTGTATGAACTACAGTAAAGAGTAGCACGACTCAGCCGTGGGCAGGTTTGCATGTGCACATCATCCACAGGACGAAGGGGGGTAAGTAGTGAGCTGCCCAGAGGTCAAATACCACTCCCTTCCTTGAGTCCATCAGCCTCACAGCTTTAATATCTGCCAATGATGTGAACCAGAGGAGGACCACCTTAGGTAGGGATAACAGTAGACTTCCCTTAGAGCTCGGTACTCTGGTTGTCTGCTACTGCAAAATCCTGCCACCTGCTGCCTGGCTTACATCTCCCACATCTACCTGTGCATTTAGGTGTTGATCCTTGTGTACAAGGGGTCATAGGTTTATATGATACACACACACACACACACACACACACACACACACACACACACACACACACACACACACACACACACACACAC
>JAOWBL010009405.1:0-31731 GCA_028564865.1 Zenarchopterus dispar
TCCACCACTTCCAATAAAAGGATTGTCAGTATTCTATCGTCTGCACTTGGGTCCAGTCATTGTTCTAAGCACAACACATCTAGATTATGTCGCTGATCTGTTGTGTTAGGGGACTCTCTTTACAGGGATAGACTGATTTCCTTAGCTCCCTGTAACTTTTCGGCATATTTAACACATCGTACTGGACATACCTGCAAAACAAATTTAAATATGCTTCCAGTACGTCTGGATTTCTAGCCTAACTCACAACTTCAAAAAATGTGTTTACTGGCAACAGTCTATGAAATGACAGGAATGCAGTTATAAAAAATCTGTATTAAATAAATGTGGCAATATAAAAAAAGCACATGTTAAAGTATGAATAGCTCTGGTATTAAAATTACTAAATCAGACAAAAAAACATTTAAAGGCATTTAAATTATTTTTCTTTTCATTTATATATATATAAAGTGATCTCTATCATGTTTCTATATTTTTATTATCTATTTAGTTTCATCACGTTATTTTTTGTTCTTTATAGACTGCATTTCTTGTATGAGGATGCTTAATTTCTGCCATATAACAGTCATATGTATCACACCTACTAGGCAAAAATTTAAAATGTTATTCATACCCTAGCATGTTTTATGTGCAACAGGAAGTTTATTGTTCTTTGAACAAGTCGAGACAAATTTATTTTTCTGTTTTACCATTTACCTTTTATATTTCCACATTTGTTCATTTTAAAATATTCTTTTGGTTTCCACAACTATTTATGTATTTATATGTACAGTACAGGTCAATTTTAATTTTCTTACATTTACAAACCTTTGCCTAATTTGTGGCACCCTGCAGGCGTTGCCAATATGATGATGTTGTAAAAGATGTAAAAGCCCGACTCTTAAAAGCTCCTGGCGTCCGGTCCTTTTCAAACTGAAATGCCCCCACAGAGGATTCCTTTTAATTACTCGTCTCCTCGCCCCCTAAACCCCCATCTCTTTTCCTGCCCTTCTCTTTCAACTTATAGTCAAAGGACAACATCAGAGTAGCTCTCCTTGCCCTCGTCCCCTGTCCTTCTACAACTCTACAACTGAGTGAAACTTTATGGGACAGATATCTTAATCAGAAACTTTTACAAGTCCGTTTTGTGATTTTTGCTGATTGACATGCATCACATGCCCGTCAAACTGCAGTACAGCTAACTAATTAATCTGCAGTGATGGACTTTATGTGGCAGATGGACGTCCAGGCCAATCTGGAATGAAGACAAAGATGTCCAGCACACTTCCCCCTGGGAAACCGGGTCCACAGGTTAATGCTGACCTAATCAATCAGAGCCTTGAATGGAATTACCTGCGAGTACCCCTGAGCTTTCACCAGGCCAATTAGGACTATTCATCTCCTTGGAGTGGAGATGGTCCCATGGCTCTCACAGGGTCAAACTAATTAAACATCTTGACTTCCTGCTCCCCGGCGCTCCTCGTTCTCTGAAAGCTTGGTGGTTCAGGTAGAACTACTCTTATATGTATTCGGCGCAGATTGGGTTTGACTATTGATCTCTTGGAGAAGTCTCTACGAGGTCACCCTGTGGAAGTAATCAAGAAAATGGGGACTGACAGGTATCAGGTTTCATTTCAGTGGGATTGTTGTGAGACAAACAAAACAATGAGTGGACTAAAGTGTCAAAGACGCAGGAGGCCTGTTGAACAAACTGTGAGCTGGCAGATGATCGGTGTTCATGTCTGTTTGTTTGTTTGTTTTAAATTTTTGTACATTGTCCAAGTTCAGTTATGTTATCCCCTCGTTCACATGTGTTAATAATTCTTTAGACAGCTGGATTTTAATGAGTCTTTTCCTCATCACAAAACAGAGCCAACCTCATATGAAGTCAAGTCAAAGCTGCAACCTCTCTGGAGAACAAAATCTTCCCCCTCCAGTTTCAAGCTTAGATGAAATTACACTCAGCCGATGATTACAATCAGCACCGATAAGCAGAGGGGAAATTTTGTTCTTCCTACAGTTATTAAAAACACTGTGATACTTGGTTAAAGATTACTGGACACTAATGACAAAATTTGCAACGACTTAATATGTTGAAGTTGTTGGATCAATTTCATTGGATACAATTTTGCCAGAAAATGTTTATATCTTCTGAAAATGAGGATATATTTAAAGGCACACTATGTAACCACACCACTCCTGACCAAATGGGGGCAGCATATCATGAATAACTATAGTTCAGCCTAGTTACCATTCTTCAATAAATGCTAAATGTATCTGCTAAGATTTATGTCTGAGTGGAAAGCAATGCCATTGTTTTACCCTTTTGTCTCTTTATTTTAATAGTCCTTTTATTTTGACATCATATATGGTAGGTTTTTTGACAGGGGAGGGACTTGATGTTGATGATACAGTCCACAGCTCGTGGGGGCTTCTCCATAATGCAACATGAGTTCACTATGGAGACACACCACACAAACTAACCATGACTCTTTCACCCTGCTGGTCTCCAAGATACATTTGACAATAAAACACATGCGGGAAATGAGACGAAACTACACACAAAGGAAGTGTTATTTATTTGAAAATGGATTAAAAAGGGAAACGGCACAAGCTGCTTGTACTATTGTGTCTTCAGAACACAAACAGAAAAAGAAAAGCAAACATGGGCAAACAAATGAATTAGCACAGACTGTCTGTGCTCCAGAGCGTAGGCTGTGATTTAAACATTTTTTGAAGTGAAAAAAATACTTTAAACAATCAAATTATGGCGTGGCATGTGGTGTTTATTTGAAAGTTTGCAGCATCCCCTCCTTGCTTGCACAACTGCATTTCTCGCAGTGATGTCAGCCCTTTCCTTGCTCTCTCACTGGCTCGAGCTTGAATTCCTCAACGTTTCCAGGTGTTTGTCATACTGAAATATCTGTGAGCAGTCGGAGATGGCTTGTTGTTAAGAGTGATAGTAACTGAGTGCTGATGGGTGACTGGAACCCCCATCAGCCTGCCAGCTCAGTCTAAATGTGCATTTCCATTACAAATGGTTTGTTTTTCAGGGACTGGATAATTGAAGATGTCTCTATTACCAGGAATAGTCCTGGAAAAAGAGCCTTTCAGGAACAGGAACCTCTGAGAAGTGAAAAAGGTTCCTGTAGTAGAAAAGAAATATACCTGGCAGACGGTCTCTGTTGATCAGGTATTCTAAATTATGCTCAGACCTCTCATGTAACGGGGCTGATGATGGTCGGCCCTGTTGGAGGTTCCTGTCTGGCAAGTTTACCTAGAAACTCTGGTAACAGAAACATGCTTCAACACAATTTACCTCCTTTTCTTTAAGTGTCCTGAAGAGTGAACTTACACTAGTAGCATTCATTCTGCCTCTTGTGGAGATGAGAGGTATTGCACACTGTCTGCATGATCAAACCAGTATTGTCGGTTGTTCCATCAGTTAGCATGGCTTCAGAATGTTATTTTATTGTCTACATTTTCAACTGTTTTTTTTTTTAGCATTTTAAAGTGTAAATCTTATATATAACAGCTTTTACAAATAAACAGATTTATTACAACTCATATTCCCATGTGATGCCTGCAACAGTTATTCAGATGTATTGTTTAGTTCCAGTAAGCAGAGCAGCAATTTTAGTTAAAGGTAGGGCTTGTTTTGATGATGCTATCTTACTGCTAATCCTTGACGTATTGATTAAACTGTCAAGGCTTCATCCCATGTGTCATTCAGGGTTTAATGGACCTTTTAGGACCTAAGACTGAAATGAAGTAAATAACAGGTACTAAAGAAATGAGGCAGAAAGCCTGTCAGGCACCTGCATGCCTTAATTCAGGGGAAATGGTACATGGTATTGTTTACGTGGCTTCACTTGAATCTGTCAGGACTCATTAAAAATGATTTTTTTTTCTTTTTTATGGAGAAAAGAAAACTTATGAAACTTATAACAAAAGAATGACAAAGGTTTGTTTTAGTAAAATTTCCAGACATGTTTGTAAAGTGAAATCTTCAAAGACACTGTCCAGGCTTTTATTACCAAGTGCAGATGATATTTGTGCTTCCACTGGGATCAGTCTTTGATGCTCTGCTCACAGCTGAAACTGTCTCTGGAGAAATTCCTGTTTTCAATAGAGCGTTGAAAACTGATTACACACAGAAATTATATTTTATGTGATAAAAAAGACCCCAGAGTTTAAACTTGTAGTCACGTAATGCTTGCGGCCAACATGACAGACTGACCATTTACCATAACAACTTAAAGGGACCACTCTTCAATTCATACATTGATAATGCTAACAAATTTGAAAATAAATAAAAATATACCACTCAAATGATCATTGAAAAAATATGCTCCTTTAGTGTGTGGAGTTGTAGAAATGGATTAAATTCATAAAAAAAACAAGCTTCTTAAGGGAATTTTACAGTCCTTCACTAAAGTAACTTCATTGTAATTAAATGTGTCTGAAGATAGACAGCAAGGTGTTTAAAAAAATAACAGAGTTTAAACTGTTTTTATCTGAATTTCCTAAGGAAAAGACTAAAAAGGATTTAGATGAAGTCTCAGGGACACCAGGATCAGGGATTTTACATGTTCAAGAATGAGGTGCATGAAATTCAGCACAAACATGAAGCACTGATGAGTTTTGCTCATTTTGGCATGTTTCAGGTCTTTTTTTTTGGAAAAATTAAGATTCCTTTGTTCCATTTGGTAATCAATAGACCATGTGCTCAAGTTGAAGCAAACATGGAACTAAGATTTGCAGTTCCTTGAGTGACCACTGGGGGGTGGTTCAATTAACGAGTTGATCCTAAATTACACCATCCATGTTAAAATGTTGCAGCAGAAATAAACATTTACAGGGTGCTTTTGGCCTCCTTAGCTAGATTCCTCATCCATGACATCTGTATGGGAGGGAACCACTTTTGGTAAAATTATATAAAGCAACAAATATATGAATAGTTGGGACTGTGAATTGATTGGCGAAGAGTTGGCAACACTTTCGCTACTTCAAGCTCAGCACTGAGCCATGACTAAAAAACTGAGGGAATAATCATTTATATTTTAAAGAGAATATGTTGTGCTGTTAATTTGAGTAACAGACCAGTGTAAATGGCTGTGGGTTGGCCTGGAAGTGTCTGAGGACCAAGCTTGGCTAAAAGCAGGCAGCTTTTGCTAAGTGATATTAGAAATGGTGTCCTCCGGTGTGGATTGGCTGAAGGAGCTCGGAGCAATGATGGATCATATCAGGACCCTTCCAAGAGGAGGTCTGCTGGGACCCCACAGTAAATCAGTCTAGCCCCGCAAGTGGCAGTTCCAAGTGACCGCCTGTCCCAGTAGAGCTCTGCTGATCTATGGAAAGTAATATTAACATTTATAAGGTGGCCGTGATTCAGCTAGCTTCCTAGCTCCACTGGTTTCGCCCATCTGCAACACCTATGGGAGATATCACATTTGTCCAGTTCCTCTTACATAGTCTTTGCTATTATGCACATGTAGGTAGTTACAGTATTATTTGAAAGTAGAGTGTAACTACAAAACAGCACCCTTCCCATGTTTTCCCATTGTTTCCACCATTAATGAGGTGTCATGTGCTCCGGTGATAGTCACAGGACATAAACTTGGACAATCAGCATAGTGATCCAGAAAACCAAATCAGGACCAAACTACTACTTTCATCCATACTTCTAATTCGTTGGAGTAGTATGCATCCTAGGCAATGACATAACAAAAGTTTCCTATGTTAAAATGAAACCATACTCATCGGTAGTGAGAATCAAAACCAAGCAGAAAGAACATAACAGGTGGAGTAGCATTTCATTTTCACAGACTGCAAAATGTACAGCCATTTCTACGCAGAGTCAAGAAGTTGAAGCAGCAACAAGTTAAATGTACATAAAAGGATTTTACTACTTGGAGGCAAATAAAGTTGATAACATCTGGTGTTATCACCTCATAAAATTTTAAAGGGGGCAAATTTAATAACTGTTTATGATATAAAGGGCATGCTTAAAACCTGGAGAAGAAACCAAAGAAACGTTCCAGTTCTTTAATTGTAATTTAGCTCTGACTGTTGTGTGTCAGCACTCTCAGCTAATGCAGCGTGTGCAGATTCGACACGCGAACGCCGTTAAAGGCGTCATCCATCAGCCAGAGTAGCAACTAGCCTAACCGAGGCCCTTCCAATGAATGAGTGAAAGCTACTTTAATTCTACTATTCTGATGATGGAATGGCTTCAGACGTTGATTTATTTTGAGATTTGTCATGCTCGTCAGTTGACCCCTGACCTCAGGAAGCAAATAAAACAGCGGGAAGTTTACACAAGCCACGATTTTCTGACACGGGGCCCGTATATCTGCCCGGTTCCTGTCACAAAGGCACTCTAATCTGATAAATGAGTCTTTGTTTCACCTGAATTTCTACATTAGGTGGGTATAATGTTGGGATATTTACACTTAGTGAAAGGGCAGTCATAAAAAAACATATATGATCCTTTTAATCATGGTAATCCATAAGAGGAGAATGCAGTATATTGGGGAGCCATATAATAGCTGATATGAGCATTATCTTGTCATTAAATCAGCTTTTGTCTGATACAGAAATATAACTTCTGCTTGAGAACTTTAAAACTTGAGGACAGACTATGACGAGCTGTCAGACGAGAAGGTCCTTTCTCCTGTGAAGCTATTGTGATGTTGGTGCAAGAGCAGAGCTTCAGTAATGTCCTTTCTGACAAGCGTCCCTACTAAATGGTGCGCCTGTGTAATGTTCCATAAATAAAAGGAAAAAAAGGTGCTCTGTGCACCAAGAGTTACAAGGCCAGGACAAACTAGAACCATGACCTACAAGCCAAGACATAATTTGAACTTCTTTTTGTGCAATGTTCTACCCTCCACAGGTGAATAACATTCACGGGCACATGGGGGCTTGTAGCAAGAGGGGAATGGCGGGTGAAGGTGAAAGGAAGAAAGTCCTCAGGTCCTCCGGGACGGGATAATTTGAGTTGGATATCTGGGAACTGAAGGTTCACGGTTCATGGCGAGTGGCTGGCGAGATTGCAGCTCCGTGGGGAAGTCCTCGGCATGTCAAAAGGTCTGGAGTCACCTTCAAGCACAGACACATGGGATCTGACATCATGCATCTGGGTCGAATGCCAGGGTCGGGTAAGGGATACGTCTTGACCTACGGCCCTTGGTGCAACTCAGCCATTCGTCACGCGTTGCTAAGATCAGGGGCTGCGGCTCCTGGCACATCTGTTCACAATGCAGGTAGCGTCTGGGGGTTGCAGCTTCTGAGAGTCCAACCAACCTGCTGACGCGGGTAAATCCATGGCAGTTGAACCGAGCGCTTCCAGAGCGAAACTGACTTTCAAGCTAATGAGGTTGTCCATTCACCGAGTTTTACCCACACTGAGGTAGACCCTCCGAAATAATGTTAGTTTGTCATGGGAAACAATTGAATCGGTGAATTCAAGAAGGACCCAAGTCCAGAGACTTTACTTTGGACTTGAGCCCTTCTTGAATTCACCGATTCAATTAAAAATTCCTCTTTTTTTATAAGTGATTCTGAAAGGAAGTCTGTAAGTGACGAAGACCTCCCTTGTTTTCATCCCATTAACTGGACATTTCTGTAAACTCTGTGAGCTGGACATAAATGTGAAAATATGTGTCAGGTGTTCATGGTCAAATCAGGGAGAGATAAATTCATCTTTGAAGACTTTTATCAGACTGTTGCTAAACAACTGACCCGATAGGTATAACAGTGTTAACAAACCAGATATTTAATATAGTCAAAGGTCTTTCTCTTATAAGTTCATATCACGGGACAACACGGTGGCTTAGTGGTTAGCACTGTTCCCTCACAGCAAGAAGGTTCCTGGAGTCTTTCTGTGTGGAGTTTGCATGTTCTCCTCGTGCTTGCGTGGGTTTTCTCCGGGTGCTCCGGTTTCCTCCCACAGTCCAAAAACATATATAAGGTTGATTGTGAACTCTAAATTGTTTAGGTATGAGTGTGTATGGTTGTTTGTCTATGTATGTGGCCTTGTGATGGACTGGTGACCTGTCCAGGGTGTACCCCTACCTCTCGCCTGAAATGGGCTGGGATAGGCTCCAGCAGACCCCTGTAACTCAGTAGATGGATTCAGCGGGTGTAGAAAATAGATGGATGGATGGAGGTTCACGTCACTTAATCGAACTGTCCACTTATGTTTCCACATGTATTCCAAAAACATTGGAGTTTACTGTTGGCGATGTGGTGTCAAGTTGTCCTTACCTCATTTGATTAAAGTTGTGGTTGGAGTACAGAACACCTTCACCTGCCTCTTACTACCATACCATACCATACCATACCAACTTTATTTATAAAGCACTTTAAAAACAACCACAGGCAAAAGTGCTGCACATAACTAAAAATGAAGAACTAAAAGGGATTATAAGACAAAAAACAGATTTTTAAAAAGGATAAAATAAGAGAACAGAAGAAAAATTTAAATTAAGCTTCAATAAGACCAATTAAAATGCCTTATTAAATAAGAAATCAAAGTCTTGCTGAGGTTAAAAGCCAAAACATAAAAATCGGGTTTAAAAGTGAACAGTGACGGGGCGTCTCTAATATTCAAGGGTGGGTTATTCCACAGTTGGGGGGCAGCAATAGAGAAGACCCTTTCCCCTCTGAGGTTCCTCCTGGACCTCGGTACCTGCGGGATCAGCACTGATGAAGTACTTAAGGAAGGCTTTGTTTCATTTTAATAAGACAACATTTGTTTTTGGTATTAAATATGACCATGAAACATCACTGATGCCAGAGGGTATCTTGTGTAAATACCAGTATTTGAGGGCCTTATTGCACCTGCAATGGTTTCCCATGAATTAATTATAGCTGAACCTATTTAGGTAATCTAAAGTAAAAGTCTTTTTTTCTTCTTTCAGATGAAAAAAAGATGTCTCGTTCAACTACACTCTTTGCCACTATTGTTGGGTACAGGCATTAAATATTTGAATCTCAAACAAAATTGAAAGCTGTCGTGTTGTTACTGAGTTTTTAAAAAAGATTTTCATGACTTATAGCTCTTTAATTTTTTAATACAAACCAACACTCTCTGAGTTTTTCTCACTCCATCATCAATCTTGATTAAGAGCACACTTCTGGGAGTTGCTGCATGTTACCTTGACGGACTTGCAGCGACAGCAGAAAATCTGCATCTCCTCCGTTTCAGGACTCGGTCAGAGGTCAACATTGATTGGCACGAGCCCGGTGATAGACAGCTGACCCATTATCATTAATGAGGCCTCAATCGGGCGATCATGACCGCCCATAATTGACACCGACAATCTTTTCAAAGCTGGGAATGCCCACTCAGTATATATTCGGATCACGCTCATTGAACACAGGACCAAATATTGACTGACCTTGTTGCTCTGAGCTCATTGAGAAGTAAAAAATCTCCTTTCTACCTGATTAAAATTCCTGTGGAGGGGCTACACTGAGATCGAGCAATCCACGGTGATGGTCAAATTACAGGAAAAGCAAAGATGCAGGAGATTAAAAGAAAAACGTCAGCTAGCTGATTTTTCTCTCCATGTCCATTCTAAACCGGACGGGCTTAAATCATGTAAATGGAGATAAATGGTTTTTGGGGTGGGATGTGCTTGTTGCAACAAGTTTTCACTCGGCCTTTATTAGATTTTCTCCAGCTGTATCTCGTCACAATCAGCGATGGAGGGTGTTTGCTACTCAGAGAAATTACTGTAGATCTTATCAAAGTCTGTATTCACTAAACAAATCAGCCACCTGAAAGATCTGGGAGTTTAACTGGAGGTTAAACCAACTCAAGAATATGCAATATCAACAAATAAAATAAAATTTTAAAAAACTATTCTTATAGCTTATCTTTTTGATCCCCCTTAAAAAAACATGTAATAAAGATTTAGCAATCGGTATGTCTTTAAGTGCATATTTCTACACACCCTACTTGTTTTTTTCACGTTTTTAAATATTTGACTGCAATCAAAAGAACTTGCAATCATGGTAAAGAGAAAAGAGGAAAACACGACAGCCCCATCTCATGAAAAGGAGAGAAAATGAGCCATGGCATTCGATTAAATGCACCAGAAGGCACGGTGGCGAGCTGGAGCCGGTGTGGTGAGTTAATGAGGCACGGCTGGCAGGTCAGAATGGATTTACCTTCACCGCAGAACCAGAACGGAGATGGCTGGCTGGACAGATTTTGTCGTAGTCTGTCTTTGTCTTGGTGGCCTGCTCATCATTAAAGTAGTTCATTCAGCAGATGCATGTAGCGTCTGGTGAGAGGTTGAGTGTTTATACGATGAATGGCAGCCTTTCAGCATGAAGGGAATGATGAAGAACTGCAAGAGTTAAGAGATGCGCCTCATTATGATGAAACTCAGATTTGTTCTTTGGGGTGACATCTGGATTTCAATTTTGGTATCACAATACCCATCTATATATATTTTGAAATAATTACAAGTTGATAATGTGTTATATACAAATGTATCAAACCTATGAATGTTTACTGCTATCTCTTATAAGCAAATATTAGCTGGAAATCTGGTCTTTAATTTTCAGGATTTCACTTTTAAATTTATATAGTTGAGTGATAATATATCATACAGTATGCAAATGTTAAAACCTACAGAAGCTGCACATGTTCACTGAAAATGTTGATATTTGAATGTCTGGATATTCAGTCAGATATTTGTTCATGAGATGCACATCCAGATTTCAGTTTTGGTGTCAAGTTTGTTTCTTTGTTTGTTTCACATGAAATGTATTATGATAATACTGATCATAACTAAGAATGTTCATTGAGATCTTGTACATGAAAATATCTGGATATTTGTTAATTAGGTGAGCATCCTGGTTTTTTTTAAAGATAATATATTGTCCTACAATAATGCTTTTCAAAGCCATAAATATAAATTGAAATAGCTCTACTAAAAAATATGAATATCATATTTTCATTAGTTTATTAGTTCGAGATCTGCTCTCCCCATGAAGCTATATTAATTAAAATGTTTTACCAAAGTTTCCTTAACTGGTATATTTGAGTCACACACGACTAATTTAAAATCAACATCTATCTTCTAAAGTTTCAGATGAAAGTCTTTTTTTCTTTTTTTGTGGTATTATGACCACATGGATGCTCTGCATCCTTAAACACATGTTGTATTCTGTCATTAAGTAATCCTCTGGGTTTTTTTGTTTTTTTGTTTGTTTTTTTTAATTTTTTAGAGACAACATTCACATGCAGGAGGAAACAGTGTGAAAGACCATAAATGCTATTCCAGGTCATTTTTTCTAATTATTTCGATTAGCTTTTAACCTCTTTTCCCTTCCAACCATTTGTCTGTCAGCATGCAATCACTAGGAGAACCGATTTAACGCCGTGTCTCTGAGTCTTGTATTTAAGGAACGTTTAATGAGCCGTGAACTAAAGAGACTGCAGATTAATCTGCGTTGTACCTTTTTATCTTTAATTGTTCTTTGCCCAGCTCACCTGTGCTCAATTTGTGTGAACCACACACAGTAACTGGATTGTTCAAAATTTCAACTTCACATGTGGTTCATATGTTTAATGTAAAACTATATTTTTAACAGCTTAATGAGTTTTTGATTGGTTTCATGATTTCTATGTGTATTCGAATAATTTTTTCATGTCAGTAGCTTTTAAAAAAGTTTTTTTATGTGCTGTGATTGAGGGTTTCAATTGTAACATACAGCTTTAGACGATTGTGGAAATCCCTTTGGATGATAAATATACAGTATGTGAAATTACTCCATCAGATGTGGTAAATAGACGAAGTAATACTCTGTTGTGCAAAATGACAACTGAGCAGCTGTTGAGGCTCAGAGTTCAATTTCATTTAATTGCAAGTTTAAGCATAAATGATTATCTATATTCAAACTTATGGCAAACTGTAAAATATCACAGTAAAGAATGTTTGTCTTTTAGAAAAAGCAGGGTTTCAAAATTGCCAGTCTGTTTTAAGCAAGATGTTTTCCAAATTCCAACCCAGTAGTTTTAAAGCCTGAACCTAACCAAACAGGAAGTGAAAGACTTAAATAATGAGCCATAGCCACTGGTGTAGCATCAGGGAAAAAAAATCTTGTTGCTCAGATTTATGAACTCCAGTTTCTGTACGATGTGCTTTATGTGTTCAGATGTTTCTTCTACAATACCTAAAGAAAGAAAACAAAAGGAAGCTCAGCACTTTAAGCTACAGCTCTGCAAAACAAAAAACAAAACCCTGCACTGCCAGTGAGTGCTTTCTGCTGCTCTGTTACTGTTATTCTTTGTTATAACACATCTGTCTGCTTCTCCTGTCCTTTCATTTTAGTTGTTTATATTCATACTTTTACTCTTTACTGGTACACCTGTAAAAATTTGAATTACACAGGGGAATAATAATATTATTAATTTTAATCTGATTTATATTAGATATTTTTTCTGTGTCTTCACTGCACCTTTTTCTTTCAAACCTTTTAGTTTGGAAACATACAGCTAAATGTATTCCCCACAGTGTATGGTGGCCGACTGATCCCAGGATCCAGTATTAGTCTGGGCAGCTTTGCCTCAGCTTATCTGCACATCCTATATTTCACACTCTTTACAGCTGCTAGTTAAAGCATCCTTCTCTATCAACACCCCCACATGTCCATGTGTCAGCCCTCATCAAGAGACCCACACTTCACTTCAGAAACTCCCAGTAGGTAACAGACCTCCAATATTTCACGATCTAAATTGCATCCAGCCCCATCGGTCTTCTGAGATCTCCATTTCATTGGCACTTCCCCTGAACTGGCACTGCCTCTTCTAGACCAGCAAGTCTTGGAGGCAAATACTACAAAGACTTT
The DNA here is from genome assembly GCA_028564865.1 of Zenarchopterus dispar. Classification (NCBI taxonomy): domain Eukaryota; kingdom Metazoa; phylum Chordata; class Actinopteri; order Beloniformes; family Zenarchopteridae; genus Zenarchopterus; species Zenarchopterus dispar. The sequence continues at coordinate 12,853 of JAOWBL010009405.1, forward strand.
TAAGTGTAACATGGCCAACTTCAGTTTCCACTGCAGTGTTGGACCCTGTAGGATCCACTGACTTAGCGAACTTTCACGCCATACCGCTTTGTGGCAATAGTATACCACCTTTACTGAAAGAAAAGAAAAAAAAATTAATATGATTAAGAAAAACTAGAACAGCCAGATAAACTTTGAAAGACCTGATATGGTTGCTGTGTTTCAGTTGTTTTGTTTGCATGGAATATGATGGTGAAAATGCATGAGAAGGGAAGACTCCAACTTGACGTGGATGCAACTTGCTACTCATGAGATGATAAACAATATCATCTCTTCCCTTCAGCATATTCAGTCGGCATTGAGTCAAGCTGAAAGGACCGTGGTGGAAGAGGTTGGCCATGTTGCACTCTTGGTTTTATCCCAGCTAATAAAAATCTTCTTATTGAACATATAATGCCTCATACTATTCATATTTTCTTCCTAATTTCCTACGGTTGGGATTTCCTCCTTGTAATAATCTGTTACAAGAATCCCAGGCTTTTGCCTGAATTATCCTACAAGTCTACAAAAGAGTGAATAAATCTTTGCTGGATTTGGTCTGAGATTTGTGCTTCCCCTAGCTGGAAGTCAAGAGCTTTTGATTGAGATACGTCCTACATGACTTATGAACTTCAGAAAGGTGTGAAGTCTTTTTAACAATAAGGGACAATACATCTACACACTGTAAGGACACATTCATAAAGACTCATTAAATGTCAAAGTACAACTACACTCAGCAACAGTTATGTCAGTTTTAGACCACACCAACATTTCAGGGCAAATGTGTTAAAAATGTACATAAAGTGAAAGTATAAATGCCTGTCATGGCTGAACTCAGGCCTTGAAACAAACAGATGTGAATTGCATATATATCATTGTCACACAGTGAAGATTTTTGTTTTTCTTAGATGCTACTTAAAGGGGAAACTTAGACCAAAATTTAAGTGGGTGGATGTAATTTTTTTTGGATCAGTCTTCCTGATCCTTACAGAGGGATTAGTATGATTTATTACATGACAATCTCGGTGTCAGAAAATCAGCAGCGTCCACCAGAAATGATTGTCACAGAAAGTATAATGGCCTCACATAACATCTTCTGGAATCCTTCACAGAAACTGGTAAACAGGCACTTGAGACTTGTAAAATCTGCCACTGAAAACCACAACTGCTGTACCAGTGCCTGTTGAATCTGCAAGCTAATTAGGTTTATTGCACTAATAAAGTTGTGGATGTGGATAGTGTTCACCATAAATTCTGCAGGGGTCTCAAGCTTTAATTCACCATTCAGTACAGCTTCTACAAGAAGCAGGAAGTGGGATGAATCATAACCAGATTCTGCTGGAGCCCCTGTGATTTGTTGTTTTCCCCCCGCACCCACCCACCCACTGAGATGGAAGTGTGGAGAAGGGAAACTGATGTGCAGCAATGGGAGTGGAGTCTCACATGAGTGATCACCAGTATTCATGTAAAACAGGGACAGATGGGCTCCGTGCAGGCCAGTTTCCAACAGTTATATTTAATTTTCTTCTACTTTATGCTGAATTCACTCTCATTGTTTTGCAGATTCAGGAGTGTATTGTAAAGGAAAAACAATAGAGTGTCTGTTACAGCCTTTTATTCATTTTTCCTTGTTCCACAACTCTACTGCTGTGTGCGATTAAATGTATTAAAATGGTTTTCTTTTCTTTCTGTCCTGAGTCTGTAACACTTGTATGTTTGTGATGTTTATTGTGCTACCTGGAGTCTCTTGAGGATGTGAAGGACAGACGTGATGTATTGGTACTGGGGCAGAAGAAAAGCAAGAAATCTGAAATCCCTGGACCCCCAAAAAGGCCTACATCAAACTTACAAGTCTGACACATGGGGAATGGTCAGCTTGCACATCTGGAAAGGAAACACCAACTCTGAATGGTGTTTTATATTGCTTTTAGAGCAACATGTGCCCCAATGCAGACATCTATTTCAGAGAAGGCTTTTCACCTCTCAGCAAGACAATGCCATCACAAAAGTATGACTGCATAGTAGAAGAGTCCAAGTTCTGAACTGGTCTGGCTCCAGTGGAGACATTTCACCAGTTCAGATCAAAATATATGACAAAAGGAACGCAGTCCTATATTAGACAAGAATGGGACAATATTCCTCTTCCACAATGCTAACAACTGATCTACTGAAGTTTTCAGATGTATATGAAGTGGTTTAAGCAATATTAGGTGTTAACGTGATAATTGGAGCTTTGATGGGTGCTTATGTAAGTCTTAAATAGAGAAGTGCTTGACTGACTGAAAGAATATAGAAGTCTATAGATAGATACATACATACTTTATTGTCATTGTATCAATGAACATTGTACAATGAAATTTGGTGCTCAGGAAGATAAGTATACTTAAAAACTTAAAAAAATAAATAAATAGATGTATACTAAAAACTCACACAATCATACCGACATACAAAATATTGCACCCATCCCTTGGTCAAGTTAAAATGATAACTTGCCGTAGATGTAAACCTTACATTTCAATTCCTCCACCAAAATGAGGTGCACATGGTCAAGTCTATGACCTACTAGCAACTGTGGCTTCAGCTCCAGTATGTAGCACATTCAAACAAGGGTGAAATTACTACAATGAAAGCATTTCTTGTCCAAAGACATCTACAAAGCCACGCATAGTATTTCGTGGTACAGCCAAACAAGTAAGAGTTATAAAACCTTTGTATTCCTGCAAACAGACAGTAACTCTGAGGCTTCGTCATCCCTCTCAGTCTGACTTCCAGAGAAGCATATTTCAGTCTGAAGTTTGGTTTGTGTCTTGACAAGGCTTTTTGTGTTTTGGTATGAGGCTGGCACTCGTTACCTGGTAATCCAGGAAAAGGAGATTTTGATTTAATATGCTGTTCAAGTTTCAGTTAAATCCGAACCATGACATTTTCTGAAAAATTACTTTTTAGATTCCTGGTACTCAAAGCACTTAGCTTTGAGTATTTGAACCCAGCCAAACTGGGATTAAAAGCAGGAGCAAACAGCAACTGAAAGCACATAGGAAGCTTCAAACCAAAGTTTGGAAAAAGGCCTCTAACTATTTGTGTTTGAGAGACAAATACGTAATGAGTCCTTCTATTTTAGCAGATCAGTGGGTTGATCAGTGGCTGTGATTTGACAAGTTATCATGCAAACATACACGTATTATTATTTTGTTTCCATTTCTATAACCACAAAGCACACAGCTTTGAAAATTGCTCAAAGGTTTTTGTTGACTCTGTTGAGGAATGAGGGATGCTGGTTAATTGTTTCTGCTCAAATGTTCTTACCTGTCCTCAGAGGAAGGAGGCTGAGAAACAGAGAGCTTACCTCCTCTTTTCTAATTCACCAACATGGAATAGAAGGACGTTTTGAAGCTTAGCAGTACTTCAAATTAAAAAAAAAAAAAAAATCAAAGACTTGGCTGTTTTTAAAATGCTCTGAGTGAACTGGTGAAGAATTTAGGCATCATAGTGGCTGTTATTTGATTTAGGTTTATTTGCTTGTCACTTTCTCCATGAAATGCTCTTATTTGAGAAACTGATTATCTTTTTAATTAAAAAATAAACGGGGTTCTGAATTGTTGTGGCTGTTCCTTGGTTTTCCATCAGCCAGGTTTGGATTAAACGGAGTGGAAAACATGTGGACTGGTTCTGAGTCACTTTAATGAGCTCACTAATATTTTCCTTTCTTTCAGTCTATTGTCCCCTTTCCTCCCCCCTGGTTTCTGTGCCAGTCAGTGCTGGAGTTTGTTTCATCTGCAGTGTGAGACAATGCTCCGCCGAATTGCTTTTGTCACAGAGAGAAAAAAATAAAAAATCAAACCCCAGACTCCCCACACACAGTTGTGTAGCAACATACAGACTGTAGCAGATGACTTCAGAAGACAGGAGCAGATCGAAGACATTTCTCTTGAGCTGTTTGGACACAAAGCGTGACTCTGGCAGAATTCCTCATCTCATTTTTTTTCATGGGGTGCCTTGAAAAATGAAAAAAAGACACAGCTAGTCACACCAAGTCAGTTGTAGGACATGAAGGATGCTGCCTTTTCCTGTTTAGCATTTATCAGATCTTTTTCTGGTCCCTGGCAGCTAATTAGTGAGCCCATTATTCACATCTCTACCTTTTTTTTGTTGCTGCTAGCTTACAGAAGTGTCAGCCTTCATATGCCATGGTTGAACAGATGGGATGAATCTAAACCTGAGGCAGCTGCTTTCATGTTGGAAAATAATTGTTTTACACTTGGCATCTATTAATTGTCCATATTCAGGGTCACAAGGTGAAGCTGGAGTTATCCCGGCCATAAGATAGTCAAGAGAGGTCACCAGTCCATGAAAGGGCCACACAGAACCAAACACATCCACACAATTTAAAATCACCAAAGAGTCTAACAATCAATCATGGAAATGAAGAAGTGCGCATAGCTTTGCTGTTGAACTCCCCATCGTTTGTTGATCTTGTTTAATAAAGCTAGAAGGAAAAGAATGAAAAGTTCCATAAAAGAAATGTGAAAATAAAAATAAAAAGTCACAACAGTGGTAATAGTTTGTTTATCTGTGACTTGATTGTCCTGAAGTGTTTGCAGTTGTGGTCAAAACTCTGGCAGTAGCTGTTTCAATTACACTTAAGTGATATTTCAAAATGTTGATTAAACTTAAAAGTGAAACAAATGACTTTCCAATAAGTTACGTTGTTCTAAACATTCATGAAATGACTTGCAAAAAACAAAACAAACAAACAAAAAACAACTCTCTTTTCACATCAGTAGACTGTTAAGTCAGAGTTTCAAGTTGCAGACTAACCCCTGGGTCCCACCGGGAAGGGAGGCGCTGCGGTTTGGCTGCAGCATCCTCCAACAGAAACCAGGAGAGTTTCAGAGGAGTGGGCCCGACTCAATCAGTTCTTCTGACTGTAAAAAAATTGTCTATGATCTTGAAATTTTTCTACAACAATGAAGGGTGATGTTGAAATCATCTGACAAAGTCGTGTTTTGGACTTTTACAACAAATCCAAGGAAAACTGGCAACGGATGTCCAGAATCCCTTTCATTTTGGAAGGTTGATTTCTTCTTTTGTAATTACTCCAGCCATAATTATTTTTAGTTGAGAAAGACACTGACATCTGCAATGAGTTATAAGGCAAGCCTCATATTTGTGGAATTGGCCATTGAGGGATTTTTGAGCAGTCATTGTCTCCAAGAGAAGCAAAAGTTGAGCTTTCTGAGGCGATGACCTTTGATGCTAATAACGCTACATGATGGCGAAGGAAGTCAGTTCCTTCAAAAAAGAAAATTTAACTCTTCTCAGCACATCATGTGACCTGTAGATAGGGAAAATAAAGTATTTCCTCTTTTTTTGGGGGGGGATCACCAGAAAAACTACAACAAGAGACCATGCTTTGGAACATATGGGAGTTTTTGTGAAATTGACATGTTTCCATTAGGCATAATTTCTGTTTGTGATTCCAGTGTTTGTAATTCTAAGTGTTATGGAAACAGACTAAGTAATACAAATGTTGTTTCCCAATTTTTGCTGCCTCAGTCTTTGTGGTGGTGATTCACACTGTTTCTAGACTGTTGTACAAAGTGAACAGATGTACTTGAATATCTTTCAAAATCCAAGGATCAGGACAGGGCCAATTCTTAACAGATACAAGTCAACCAAAACTAGTTTATTAATCTGATTGAATAAAGTGATCGTTTCTTCTGGTGTCACACATGATGGAATTATTTATCATTCACAGAGTTTCATTTCCAGTGAAGAAACCTTCAAAAATGTCCACCAAGCACCAGGGTCATTTCCCTATGAGGATTCAGAGGAATCATGTCCCACCGGCGCAGAGCTCTTCAACAATGTAAATACAACAACGTGTCCAGTGAGAAGACTTTTGGACAACAGTCTGGTGTCAAGATGGACAACAAAGGAGCCATGTTTCCCCAAGAAAAACACCCAGAACATACTTAAACTATAAAGGAAATTAAAAAAAAAGTACAATCACAGAGAATCAACTGTAAATGGAGAAAATCAGTTTCCACAAAAGAAAAGCAAATTCTACTATAAGTCTTGTATTGTAGTAAAAGTGAAACATCCCTACACTGTCTTAGTGTGGGGTTGCTTCTTATCTAAAGGAAGGGATTCACTTACAAATATACACCAAAAACACTGCAATGAGTAACGAATGGTATCAAAATGTCCTATAAGATCAATTTTCCAACGTGATGGAGCATCAAGTCAAATGGTAAAAATTATAATAAAAAGAATCAGAGATTATGCTGTTCAAATTTAGTATCTGTGTCCAGGAAACTCCTGAGACCTTAATCACATCAATGACCTGTGGTCAAACCTTAAAAAGCAGGTTGACAAGCAGAAAATTATAATTTATAATCGTATCAAGGCACAAAAGAGAGGAAGGAATGGATCTCCATCAGGTAGAACTTGAACTGGAAATTGATATTCAGCAGACATTATGAAGAGTCGACAGTCATTATTAACTCCTTGAATCTACCTCTAAAAGGACTTGAAACTTATAAAATGCTTATAAAGGTTTCCCAGCATGCCATGAACACAGATGAAAAGAATGATCCAAGAATCCTCGACCAGCAAAGTCTCCAGATACTAAAATTGGCATCGATGCCAAAACTGCATGTCTCCATGTGATATGGCGAACATCTTAGGAGGCCTCCCCTGACCTTGATCTAAGCTTCAATGTGACAAATGTGCAACATCTGGAGTGCTAACGAGGGGCAGCGTGTTCAAAGGAGCATGTGCACGGGCAAGAGATTAAGTGAGAGCAGCTTTTTTCTCCCCAGAAACTCAAGACAACCACACGGCACAGTCCTTCCCACCTGCAGTTCATCTGACCCTGCAGACTGAATATTGCACACCTGACCTTGGGCAAAAAAGGACTTTTTGGGATAAACCTGTAAAACATGAAAACTCATCTATGATCACTTCCTGGAAAACTGAGTCCCATGTAATCATCCCTCATGTCAGACGCCACAGCTGACTCTTGTTTTGTTCGCAGCTCTTGTGAAGGTAAGTTACCGCCGTCCCCCAGTCTTGGGGATTTTAAAGGATACGCCTCATCTCACTTTTGTGCTCGCCTACCTTTTTTCTTCGTCTTCTTCTTCTCTTCTTATAAGGACCGTGCAATTGAGTCTTCACGGACCAATGACAAACCTGCATTGCTTTAGTGAGCCATCCTGACACTTTAATTGGAGAGGCGTAAATCAGCCTCCATTGTGAAAGTGAGGGGTAATTATTTCCTCCTGTCTGAGATACCAGCGATCCCCTCCGTTCTCCTCCTCCCATCTGACTTTTTCCCTCCCTTAGACACTTTTATTGAAGAGTCGAGCCCTCCCTTTCTTTCTTCATCTGTGTCTGCAACGAAAGGTGCAGATTTTCCCTTTAAGCTAATGTACATCGATGTAAAATCCTTCACATCCAGGCTTGTGTGTTGCAGTGAAGTGACATGTGACACACGCACTCTGGGAGAATAAAATGCAAATGGATCTCAACATCTTTCTGGAGCTCATTATGAAGATAAATCAAATCCATTTTGCTAGTGACACATGGTAATACAGACTTCAGCGATCATTTATCCAACCAAGCCTTCCTAGACTCCTGACTCCTCTGGTTTGTGCTTCTGCTGAAGCTACTGAATTTGTATTGGAATAAGCATCCATTCCTATGCAGGTTTGGCATGGTTTACTTACACGACATGACATTCTTTAGCTCCGCGTGCTGAGCAAGCTTTCCCCAATGAGCTCATTCAAAGCACTCGTGTGCTAACTGTGTATTTTCCCCCCTTTTTCTCTGTTTTTTAAAAAAGGTTAAACATGATATGTCCTTTGCTAATGGGGTTTGCATGCTTCTGGTTTGACTGGCCTCTTTCACCAAAAAACATGTGCTTCCACTGACCACAATGGATAAATAATGTCCTGTGTTATTATTTAGCGATATATTCTGAGCTTGAAATCGCTCTCCGCTGAGGCTAGATTTATCAAACATGGATACACTGGTGTAAAGAAGAATGCATTAGCAAAGAAAAAAAAAAAAGTAATGGCTCACCACTTTTATCCAAGGTAGAAGCATGCTCCAAAACAAAGTTTGTGTGCAATGCTTTCATTACGCTGAGCACCATTTGAGCCATTGTCAGTACTGTTTACAGCACTGCTATATAGTATGCAGCATGCAGGATGTCAATAACTGCAGTATGTGGAAAAAAACTGGGTGGTTTGCTACTTCCTGAATGAAACTGACTGCTCTAACCAAACGCTGTATCCCATAATGAAATTGGCCACTGCAGCAGAAGCCTGCCTCAGCGGTTGCATGACCAGCTTCCAACTTATCCCACAGGGCTGGTTGCAGTTGCGTGTTGACCAAGCCTAGTGGCCAAGTCCATCAAGTAATGGGTGGCAGAGTACTAACGCCGACCCACTGGTCATTGGTCCAGTTTGAAGGGTCCTGAAATGATAGAAGACAAAAGTTGTTTGACTGAATGACCCAGCTGCTACAAAAGATAGAAGTCAGTAATGTGGTGGGAGTACAGCTGCCATCGTCTGGTTAACCCTGGGTAGCAGCCTTCAACTAGAGGTGAAGATAGCTGCAATGCTAACCTTCATCCCTAAACCCTTCCAGGCCAACCCAAAACTGGTCAGAGAGGTCGCTTGGTACAGTTAGCACACTAAACACCATATTATCTTTAAAATAAGAATATTTATGCTATGCTTTATCTTTATTCACAACCCAGAACTCAAGTCAAGAGAACGCTAAGAAGCTAAAGTAATGACAGCTAGAAATTAACCATAATCAGCTGTCAATCAAAAGAATTCAGCCCAAATTATATATAGAATTAAGGGTTTATATAAGTTTACCTGATGATATGCATGAGAATTTACCCCTGTAAAATGTTTATTTCTCCTGCAAAGTTGGACATTTTGACATGCGGTTGGAGTCAGTGGAAATTGACTCCCTTTTGGAGCCAGTCCCTAGTGGTCATTTGATGAACTACAATTGTCTCTCCTTTAATGTTTGATTCAGACAAGCAACTTGAAACCTCTTCTTTCACTCTATTTTTGCATAAAGATGATAAAAGTCAATATTAGGAAGAAGAACAGACTGGTCATAAATCTTTTCAAGCACAACAAAAGACCCAATTCTCAAAAAGACCCAGTTTTCAGTGGGAAAAATGCTAAGTCTAGACAACAGTATTGTAAAGTTAGGTTTGGGACAACTTAAGTTTTGCCCTCTTTTGATAAAAAATTTTCCAAAGTCTGCCTTTTTCATTGATTCAGTGCTGTCAACCCCTGTACCTGGGTTGATTCGCACACTTTTTCCCATGACAACTGAGCAGAAGCTTGTCTCTTCACAACATGGACCTTCCACAATATTCTTTATTTTGAAGTGGAAATAGATGAGGTCAAACATTAAATCTACTGGAGTTTTTCAGGACCATCATTTTCACTTTTTTTAAAAAAAAGAAAAACTGTTAACTCCAGTAATCTCACTTAAGTGAAGACTTCTGGTCACAGGTTTGTAAACTGAAAAAACATCTGGGGTTGAGTGGTTTGAATGTCTACCTCAAAGATTACAGACTGGTTGTCACCACTGCCTCAAGCATTACTAATTCATAACAAATAGCACATCCAGTGTAGCAACATGTCCACTCATAAAAAGTGAAAAGTACCACATGTAAATCTGACAGAAAGTAAGCAAAATAAGGCAGAACTGTCATAAACGGTGAATTCAGCTGTTCCCTTCGGTGATTATTGGATTCTGAAGTCAGGGTCAAAGTTTCACTTAAAGCATTCGTTGAACTTCAAAATTCTGACTTCCAACTGCAAATTGAATGCACCATAAGCCCCAAAGTAAAGCTAAGGCTGATGGGAATAACATTTGGTTTGCAGGTCAACAAGTGATATCCGAGGATAAACACAAGCAGATGACAAGTTCACTGTTGCCCTCTCGGGCAACAGTGGATGCGTAGGAGCCTCCCACCACCACATCTAACCACTAAATAAATACTTCTTTGTTACTTGATAACGCTATCAGTCGAGGATGCACAAAAAGACAGTTGTTCATGCGTCCAAAAGGAGAAATGAGAGTATAAGGAGTGTAGTAAATATGCACATCTGTACGCAGCTGCCATTATTCACATTGGCCTTTGTTAAAATTGTTGTAAACACTTCCAGAGTTTTTTATTATTGTGGTGAACCTTTTAAGGACATGGAAAATAAAATTTCTGAATATTTTTTTGTCCTTCCATTTGATCATCCACAGATTAAAAGCAGCGTAAGTGATGAATGTGTCTGACCTTTCGGGCTTCACCCTCTCCATGTGTGGGGGACGAGTCTCTCCGTCCCTCTGATGCTTTGAGCTGTTAAAGTGATCCGTTTGCTGTCTAGTTAACGGAGGGAGGGAGGACGATGGTGGAAGGGAGGGGTGGGGAGGACGAAGAGAAGGAGGAGGGGGGGGCTTCAGTGGAGAGTATGTAACAGGACACCAGCCCGCTCTGTCTTTTCGTTCTCCTCCCTTTTTCCTCTCCTCTCTTCTCCTCACTCCTGTGCTCTCTCGCTCTCAGTCAAGCCTGCTCTCTGAGCTCTTATATGGAATAGCTGCATTTTTTTTTTTTTTTTGCCCCCTTCCCTCTCTGGTGAAAACAAGGTGACGGGATAGGATTCGGGGTTCTGGTTTGAGTGGATCTGCCTTCTTCTTCAGCTGGGACCAGCGCTGATAGGAAGCTCCTGGAAGGTGAGTCCTGTCCCAGGTTGGGATTTGACCCTGGCTCTGAGGGCAGAGGGTTTGCGAGCTGCTGCTCTGTGTTGTCACTCCCTGCAGCGGTGCAGGTCTCACAGGGGGATGGACCGAGGAGTCGGTGGGCGCCGAGATAACAGGTGCAAAGTCCCTCCGATCAGAAATGATGAGAAAAGGAACCAGTTCTCCTAAACCAGACAACCGTCAGTGTTTTATTTTCCACAGTGAGTCATGACTTTGTCACAACTGTCCTCCTTCACTGACCAAAAAGTTTCTTCTCTCATTTAACAGTGTGAAGGAGGTCGCCTTAGACCCCACTGTCACAACACTTGCACGTCATTTAATCCGCTGGTCCGAAGCTGAAGTAGTCGTAACATATACTCGTAGCTGCTGCTGCTTGTCATGTGTGTGGAGGAACGTGTGGTTGTAACGGAGCTGCCGACAACTGACTGGCAGGGTGTGGTATGAACACACGCGCTGTCCTGTTCGAGACGGGACACACAGCAACTTGTTTACCATGGCGAGATTAATTCTTCCTCCCCAGTTAGGGATAAGTTCCAGTTAAAACAAAACTCAGCACAGATGGGAGGACGATCTCTCTCAATTTGTTGTGGCTGAATTATGTTCAATATGTTTAAAGTATTACCAGAACCAGATGGGAGCTTAAACACAGATTTAGTTTGCAAACTACGGGAAATGCGATTTGCTGGTTGCAGTGATGCTTTTTTTTTTTTCATTTTCTATCAATATTGTTCTGAAATGGTAAGATGGAAAATTCACTAGCCTGTAAGCTGAGCATGAATGAGCACAATAAACACAATTATCATGACACCCCACTGGAAGCTCCGCTCTCCGACTGCACCGGCCGTCCTTTGTTGGGGGACATTTAATTGCTGCTGCAGAGATCCCTGCCAGACCAAGCCGTGGAATTTCTGGGCTGAAGTGCTCAGCTAAATTAATTGAAGTACTTTTTATTATTTCTGTTCAAACGGTAATGCACCTTTTATTGTCAGCTCCCCCTTTTTACGGAGGGTGAGGAGGAGAGTTATCAGGGGTCATCCATGCCTTTCATCTTGGCGAAGCAAAGTGTCTAAACCTGACGTCCTGGGATGACACCGACTTCCTTGACGATGAGTTTAGCAGCTGTGAGACTAACATTTCCATGCCAGAGCCCCTCCGTGGGTGATCACCATCTCTGTGAACAAGCGGGGTGTGAGAGGTGTTCATGCTTCACAGTTCAAGGGGTCACTTCACCTAAAATAAATGAAAATATTATTCTCATTGGCCACTGATTCCAGGATACTTTCTTTTCTGGCATCATTAAGTGAGACTCCAATAGTTTACAGTCCAGCTGGGCTGCATGGTTACCAGTAGTCATAGTGAAAGGGCATGACTGCTGTGAGCCTGGACTTGATTATGGAAATGCTTTAGACTGGCCTTATAAAATCCAGGAAATTATATGGTTTAAGTGAAGTTGTGACTGGGTTTTTATACTAAGTGTTAGTAAGGTTTATTTTTCTATTAACTAAGGTTTTAAAAGGACCATTTCATGGTCAACATTTCAAAAAAAGAGCAATGTGCAAATGACTTGCTTTTTTTTTTTCTTCCAACAGTTTTCTCTCCCCAAGTTAATTAATAGTTACGTAATCCAAAGAAAGTTAATTCAGTGAAATATTTCAGTACTGAGCTAATTTACTATGAAAGGAAACGACCCCCAGGAGTTATTTCAGGGAGGCAATCTCAGCAGTGTGTGCACTTGTTTACATTTATCCTTCTGCATCATTCATACCAATTACCCCATTTATTCTTTAACTTATATAAGGAACAAGAAGTATGTGTTCTTAGATGCCTTCAGACATCTCACCTACCAAGCTCACCGTTACTCTCTCAATGCCAATCCCACCTCCACCCTGACTTCCACCTGTGGGCTCCAATACAAAGGTGGGGTTTAGTTCTACACCCTTGTATTTCTATGTAAGTCCGATAAATGATGTGATACGAGAATTATATTTATGTCAAGAAAAACTTTTCATGACAACCAATTCTTAACTTTCAGGTAACATTCCCACAATCCAAAATAAAATGTTCCCAGAACAACAAATTATTAGCCGGTTTAGCAGAATGAAAATATTTGATTGAATCTGGCAAGGGTAAAAGCTGATATGAAGCAAATGACTTTGAATTTAGAAAAAGCTTTTGAGTGTAAAAATAAACAAATTAAAAATCATATTATTTACTACAAGGAAGTAATGAAATCCAACCAGGCTGCTTACCAGTAACTAGTAGCTCTTATGTTATTAACTCTGGTTTTAAAGGGTCAATTGCACCAATTCATGGTGGAGATTCAGGAACATAAAAGTCTTGCAAGTGACATGCATTTTCCTTTTGAAGACTGAAAACGGCCCTAATCACTCCTGTTGAATGGGAATGAAGACAGAGAACTTGCCGTGGAGCTTTAAAAGATGGGGAACAAAAGCTAGAAGAAAACAAAAGCCCCAGGACAGGACTTCAGTCATGGAGGAAGGGTGGATGTGTTTGTGTGAGTGTGTGTGTGTGTGAGGGTGTGTGTGGATGATGCAGCAGGAGTGGGGCTGCAGTGCACCGGGCTGGGACCGTCTGGAAATGCTCCACGCTGTTTTATTGCTTTTAAGCGCACCCAAAAAGATCTCATTCCTTTTCAGCTTTCCATGTGTTATCCTCATGCACCTGAACAGTTGAATTCCTCCTCAGCTGGACATCAGACTCCATCAAAAAAAAAAAAAAAAATTCAGACATTTCTTTTTCGGTGCTACGCTCCCAACCTGAAATTTTCATAGCAACATGTAGCTTTTTTATCTCTCCCCATCAATTTTTCATTGCACATCAATAAGCCATAAGATCAGAGCTCCAACCTCCTGTAAAAAGAAAATTATTTATATATTTTTGCATGCGAACAGGTCACTTGTGCACTGGTTTTTCTCCGACACAGGTGGTGTAACAGTCAATTTGAGTGCTTAAAACAGCCAAGTCTTTCTCCTGCAGGAGTTTTTTTGGATTGTGAGAGTTGACGCCCCACAGGCAGGACTCTACCTGCACCCATCAATAATTGAGCTACTCTTGTCCTGTTATTTAAAGGGAACAAGAGGAGTGGCTCTCCAGCAGCTCTTTTGTGCAGATTTACCTCATACATATTTAAGAGAGTTACATTTGCAAGGATACCGTAAGTGATGGGATTTAAGTGACGTATTGTGTTCTCATCTGGGTTTTTATTTATTGTAGTTTGTGCACTCTTTTCCTTTATAAATCAGCATTCCTGGGACAATTATTATTGTGTCAGTGAAACGTTGTATTATGAAGACTGTTGTACCTTTGTTAAGGTAATTATCCTCATATGAACAGATACCATATCAAAATTAGGTATAAGGTCAAAGATCCTGATATATTTAGGTTAAAGCTACTACTTGTTCATGTGATTAGTCAATTTAAAATTACTTTGAGTTTCCTCTATATATCTTTATAGTCTAATTACCATTGACACTTAGCTTGTGAATTTGATTGAAATTTGAGAATTTGCATACAACAATCCACAATTTCTTCAACTGCAACACATTTAAAACTAAACTAATCAATATTTTATATTAATAATGGTTACAATTTCTAAACTCATGTTTTCAGCACAAATTGCATACAAACTTAGTTAAGAGCTATCTCATGGCTATGAGTAAATCCTACTCTACGAGTCATTTTCCGCCTGAGTCAGATGTGTGAAGGGTGTTGGTCAAAGCAGTTGGTTGAGTCAGTGAAATGTCCAGCTTTGTTGTCAGACGCTGGTGTCAACCTCAAATATCGCACATATCTCAGGCATTATTCAAGTTCCTAAACCTGCTACCAAATGTGCTATTGAGCTGGCTACAAATGGAGAAAGATTATTTTATTTCTCTCAAGGCTCTCTCTCTTGAGGCTCTTGGGGGACAAATTCAACCTAGCGGGCTTTAGCTAACCTAGCCTGCTAAGTTTATTTTGCTAGTTGAAGTTGAACTTTAACTTAATGTAACTGGTTTTCCTCTTAAAGTGGGGTAGATCACTGCATCTCCACCAAGGCATGCCACACCTCCCCCCATCACTTTTTTACAAAACAGAGACCACCAAAGACATTTTTGTCCACAGCCCCCAAAAAGCTAGAAACAGCTCTGCCCCTCAAAACGAGACATTTTCATCAAGTGTCTCACACTTCATTATTGAAGTAGCAATTAAAATCCGGGTTGCTTTTCTTGGTTGCCATCTCCGCCGACACGGACACTACTGAGCGGTGGCCTTCACCTCGTTACTCGGGATTCGGCACATTTAATTGGAGGGCTTTATCGCTAATTAAAACCAGAGCTAGCCTGTCAGCAGGAACAGACAAAGCCAGTCACATTAGCATATGATTTTTAGTGGAAACTTGGATTTTATCCTTTTTGTGTGCTCAACATTGACACCTTACATCTGATGGCACTTTTTTTTAATTTTCTTTTTTTTCTTAAGTACAAATATTGGACATCTCAGTAGAATAAAACTACATAACCGAATTTGGTAAAAAGCCGAAGCAGTGCCTGAACTTTGCTGTATTAAAAGAATTAGCGCCTGTTAGCGTTTTGCTAATGCAGCTGTGGATGTTACAGTTTAAGAGAAAGAGACACAAACACTGTAAACTCAAGACGCTGATGATCATGTACTAATTATTTTCTCTAAACTCCTCCAACAGGCGGTGGTGAAGGGTCGTGGTTCCTAGGTGGTGCAGTCATGGGCAGACCAGAGGGGTCTGGCGGGCCACCTCTGGTGTCAGCCATGTTGTTTTCCCTCCTGGCTCTGGGGCTCCTCTCCAGCGGGGTCTCCAGCCTCCCTCAACCTCTGCCAAGGGTCTTCCTTTCCTTTGAAGGTAAGAAGAGAAAACTTCATCAATCAGCCACTTGTTTACAGCGTTTCTCTCCCGTTGCCATGATGCCACATGTTTGGTGTACCCCGTATAAACAAATTGCTGGTAATCAAACCTAGTGAGGGTCTACGTCATTACAGGGTTTTGTACGGCTTAGCGTGTGGATTTTGAGCAGCATTGTTTAGTTTAGTTTGTTTTTTTCCACAGTCTCACACACCCCGGGCCTTGAATCTCCACTTGTACACCACCCTTCTCCACTCTTCGTCCTGCTGTGTGTCAGCCAGAAGTCAGGCCTCTGCAGGAGGTGGCACAGCTTGTCAGAAATACCCCGAATCTGTTCATAGTTAAGCTTTAATCACACAACTCCGTGGGCTGCAGACCTGTGGGCATTGTTACTGCCTCTGGATTTGATTCTCTTGTTTTATTCGATTTTATTTCAACTTTTGACGAGTCTATTTTATGAAATTTTGATGCTTTTTTTTAATGAGAGCATACGGGAGATTAAACCTAGAAGTGTGCGAGTCGTCATGGACGGTGGAGCGTCCCGCCGATGCCTCTGTGGTGTCGGTGGTATGTTGCAGAGGGTGGATAGTGTGAAGGGGCTGAAGTGGAGGTTTGATCACCTTTCACTACCTCCCACTGCGGATTAGTTGGTGCAGAACAGCTGAGGTTGTCCGTCAGTCAGCTCTCTTCCTTCAGTCAGAGAGGCGCTACTGTATTTTAGTCTCCAGAAGTCTCGATTTGCCTTATTTGCCTTATTCCCTGTTTGGGCTTTTCCTCTTTTTCTTTCTCTTTCCAGAAAAAAACGGTCTGATCTTTGGTTTTGATGACCACTCCATAGTCGTTATTATGTCTGTGTTTCCAATCCTACTGTAATGTGTGAGTCAATAATCCTGGAAGTGGCTGAGTTACTTTCCTAAGTGAGGGTTAAATTACTTCCATTTTACTTACTGTAAGTGTGTTTCACTGCAGGGAAGACCATAAATGACCTCGCAGATTAATTCTTTAGCAAGCTCCACGCTTCATTTTAATGACTGCTTATCTTTACAGTAAAGTAAATGTGTGTTTTTACATTTCTGTAATTGACACATTAGGGGGATTTATGAGAAAAGAGCAGCACGCAACCAGCTGAGAGGAGGACGTTTGTTCAAGCCTCGCGAGCCAACAATCAGGTGCTGGTTTACATTCCACCTGTGATTTAGCACGTCAGGGAGTGGATGCAACTTTTGTTTTTCAGTCAGAAATCATTGCAAGCTCTTGAAAGGAATTTGGCGTGGTTGGAGCACCAGATGTAGGGAGACTCTTAAAGACCAAGGTGGGGGTTTGTTTTTTTTTTACATGAATACTGGAGACAAATTCAAAATGGGCTGAACTAAGGCTGAAGGAGCTCAGGTTGATGAATGACAAGTTGTAGAAGATGACTGGGAGAATGGTGGAAGAGGGTGCAGGTGCACTGGCACCTGTTGGATGTGGAAAAAGATGTGAACAGCTCATTATCGTGAGCTGGAGCAAACTAATCCGAGAAAACAAAGCAACACCATAGATCACAGAAGACATGAATATGCTCAGGTCACAGTGGAAACTCAATCCAGGGACAACCCCCGGCGAAGCCCCTCGTCCTGCTTGGAAGTTGCAGTCTCCGACATTCCTCTCCCTTTCAGGCAAATGTTGCAAGACCACAATTAAAACCCCATAATAAACAGTGTAAAATGCAGCTAACCCAAATAATAAACTCTCAAGTGGCGCTTTTCCCTGCCGTGCCTCGGATAATAAACTCAGGCCTTTCCTGACAGGCTAATCTATTTCAGGATGCCTAGTGTGATAAAAGATAATTATCCCCCGTCTGTTGTTTCAAATGTCTGTTGTTCACTTCCACATTTATTCTGGTGTGTTTCAGGGCGGTTTGATGCATTTTCTGAGGCAGAATGAGGAAGAAATGCTAACAGTACACACATTTCA
The DNA here is from genome assembly GCA_028564865.1 of Zenarchopterus dispar. Classification (NCBI taxonomy): domain Eukaryota; kingdom Metazoa; phylum Chordata; class Actinopteri; order Beloniformes; family Zenarchopteridae; genus Zenarchopterus; species Zenarchopterus dispar. The sequence continues at coordinate 30,494 of JAOWBL010009405.1, forward strand.
AAGAGAAACTAAGAATTCAAAGAACTTGAGGATAAACTTGTGTAGTGGTCCTATCATAGATTGGGTCTCATTATAAGGCAATAAAACTGAAAGTAATTGTTTTTCACTCATAAAAAGAAATCTTAGCTCTTTCGAGAAGCTGTACTTACTTTGGAATTTAAAGGAGCCTTTCAACCTTTTTATAACACATGATTCATCCAAGGCGCCTCCACTTCTTCACTCTGAACACCCCTGCAGAGATGGACTAAGACTCATGACCAATTACTACTCAGATTAAATAAATGATTATTAATAAATATGCAGTTGTTAAGAAGTGACCTTTCACTCTGGAAACTTGGGTTTATGTCACATCAGAGACCATTATGCTCTGCCTATATATCAACATTTGACTGAGGTGAACCAGGAGGGGAAGAAAATTGCAGTACTTCAACTGGCCACCAGGGTCTGGGCTCCACAAGTGAATAAATTTCCATCTTACATACTTACATTCACAGCCTGGTTCAAACACCAATTTTGGCCTCGAAAGACAGATTTCAGACAGTGTGCATGGTTGTTCGTCTTTACTTGTGCATATTTAAGTGTGTGGCCCTTTGATTGACAGTCTAAGTTTACACTGTTACTTTAACTATTTAACACCTTTGGCAAGCTTGACGTCTAAGCTGTAAATAAAGACCTAACAGAATATAATCATTATTTTAAAGACAGTGGGGCTTGTTGTGCTGTTAACTGTAGTAAGGGACTACTTTAACCGATTTTGGATTGGCCTGGAAGGGTTTGGGAGCAAAGCTTAGCAAACAAGCCTGAAACATCTGTCTTCACCTCTGGTTGAAGGCTGCTAGGCAACCAGAGGACGCCACTTGGACAGGTTCTTGCTCATTGGATTCCACAGCCATGCAAATTTTGCCTTTTGTTGCTGTCATCAACCTTGATCAACCTAGATTACAGACCTTGACGATTTGAAACAGCTGAAGGGGAACTGCAAATCTAGACCTAGCACCCGCTAAGCAGATGGTCCCAGCAACTGCAAGCTGCTTATTTTCTTGACAGAGATGGTGAATCAAGTCTAAAAGTCCCTCATACTCCTTTTTTTAGGTCCTTTGAATTAATTGTTTTTCTAGGTTCTGCAGACACCCAACTTCCACTGAGCTGCTAGTGGAGGATGGCCACGCTGACATGAATCTGTCAGATAATTTAGTAAACTTGGGGATTAATGGTGGCAAGAGCAGATCAGGCGCTGA
>JAOWBL010009440.1:0-41549 GCA_028564865.1 Zenarchopterus dispar
ATATATATATATATATATATATATATATATATATATATATATATATATATATATATATATATATATATATAGTTTGGGGGAGAATAAGCCAACGAAAACAAACTAAAAGAAAAGACGCTATACACAGCCCTCCTGATGTCTAAAAATGAGCACTGCCCACCTGACCCACACCATAACCCCACAATCCACCATGAAGAGCACTGTGCAGCTGATGGTTGCTCCATTTGCCAGCAGCTAACCAACTAACTAAAATGATGCAGTAAAAAACACTGACAAAATTTAAATGGCAGCATTTAAATTTTGTCTATATGCGGTAGTTACGTTCCAGAACCTCCCACGATAGGTGAAAACCAGCAATATTGCAAGACCATACAGAAGACATTTTATTTATAGTTTAAGCCTTAAAATACCCCTCCCACATGCTTTAAACACATTTAAATTTATTTGAACACAGTTTTTGAACACACTGAAAATGTATTTAAACTAAAAGAGAATTGCAAGCAAAACATGTATCGAAAAGAATTGCTTTCACCAGATAATTTATATTTGTATACATTATATATATATATATATATATATATATATATACACACACACACACACATACACACACACACATATATATACATATACACATACATATATGTATGTATCATTGAATTTTCACTCCATTTTGTTTTACATATACTGCACATGTATATTATAAATAATCCAATATAGCATTATTAACGGGCAGCACGGTTGTTAATAACACTATATTGTTATTAACGGTGGTTTAGTGGGTATTACTGTTGTCTCACAAAAATCAGGTTCCTGGTTTAACTCCCCCTGCCCAGCAGGAGTCTTTCCTTTAAAATATTCAAAGAAACCGCCTAGGTTTTCTCTGGCATTCTCCCTCAGTCCAAAAACATGTATGTTAGGTTCATTAATGATTCTCAATTGCCCATAGGTGTGTGCATGAGCATGCATAGTTGTTTGTCAATAAAAAGCTGTAAAAACCCATAAAAACACAATCGCTATAAACCACTGATGTCAGTGATGCAGTGAGGCTTCAGCAATAGAAAGATAAATATATTAATGAAGAAAAAGGCCACTATATAGCTACTAGTACCAGTAGCTATATTCAGTGTACTAGTGTTCAAAAGTTCATTCTGCTGGTAAGCTCACTTCATAGTAAACCCCTCACAGTAACTGTAGTAGTACACTATACTTTGAGTAGGGGGTGATTTCAGATACAGTCAGAAGATTTAAGACCTCATGTGATACTGATCGTAGATGTGAAAGGTCTTTGTAAAAACAGAAACACTGACCGGTGTAGTCCACCTCCACGTCGGCGAGCGCCTTCAGTGTATTCTCGAAGGTGACACTGTCCAGCTCCAGGGCTCCCACGCGGTCATACACCGTCTTGGTGTTGTCAATGAGCTCATCGGACAGCTGCTTTATCTTCTCCGGGCTCAGGTCCCAGCGCAGACGGTTGTCTGCACAGACCGGTACTGGGCTGCCAAACATCACCTCACCTACGACAACAAGGCAGGACAGGTGAGGACACTCCAGGATGAAGCAAGGATGATACAAAATGGTACAGGACAGTGTACAAGACAGGGCAAGAGTGAGATGAAGACAACACACAATAATGAGACAGCTGGCACAGAGTACAAAGCGGGGTATAGATGGGAAGAAAATGATGAAGAATGATAAAGATATGGGATGAGAGCAATACAGCAAAAGGACAGTACAATTCCTTTCAGTTCAATTCAACAATGCCTTATCAACCCCCAAAGGGAAATTAGATAATTGGATACAGGACATGGACGTATTAGAGGACAATGCAGGGTAGGACAAGAAAAGGGTGGTACATTTTGAAAATAGTCTGGGATGTAGAAAGGGATGGGACAAGGTGGTTCCAAAATGAGACCAGGACACTACAGAACAGGACAGGGACAATTTTAAGACAGGAGAGATAAAGCACAACAAAAAAATGTGGGACAAAGACAACAAGGGACAAAATAGGATGAGAGAGTTACAAGATGGTACCAGACCAGGCAAAGACGGGATAGGAACAACTCAGGACAAAGGTGATACAGGACAGAGCAAAGCCTGAATTTAAATAATACGAGCTGGGACAAAGTTGTTACAAAATAAGAACAATGATGGCTGGTACTGGACAAGTATTACGCATGAGAGTACCAGACAAAGACGATACAAAACAGTACTGAACAAGCACAGTACAAGACAGCAATGCAGGAGACATTACTGGATAATTATGGTACAAGAAACAGGACAGGGATGTAGGCATGGTACGGAAAACACAAACGACAATGTTGAAGCATAAACTAAAAAATTCAAAAAGACATCATGCCTGAAATATTAAATCATTGCTTTCTTTTTGAATTTCAGCTCTTGTTTCATGAAATGTTGATAGAGTTTCTGAATCTGTTGTTTTGTGAATCTCTTCATAAACCTGTTACTACACCTAAACACTTGTCATCTTGTAATCTGCAAGCTGACCTGTCAAAATAAATGTACTTAACCAACATAACTTGCTGAGACTAGATGAGCTAACATATGACTAGACCAGGGCTATTTGAGGGGGGAAATGTGCAGTGGGAAGAATGGGAAATTTTTATGAAAAACATTCAGAAGTTAAGGCTTTATAGAGCCAGAAATGTTTCACTTTTAGATTGGAGAGCTTATAAACTAGCAAGTTTGCACATATCAAGAACTCTAACTTAACATCCAAATATATATATATAAAAAAATAAAACAAAAAAGAGGGGAAAAACAGAATAAAAAAACTAGCAAACGAAAGAAAGAAAATTCTGTCTTTTTATACCTGGTATTTTGACAAAAATAAAGTCTGACTTTGAGGTCTGAGATTGACATTTGCTTTTAATTTTGAAGACGAAAAAATGCTAATTTACAATAAAAAGTCACAATTTCTACAATTATATAAACTCAAAAGTAAAAGCTAAGAAATTCTATCTTTATAAACTTGCAAATAAAAAAAACAGAAATTGTATGTTGCATAAGGTCTCAAATTTAAAAACATTTCATCATTTCTGACTTTATGAAGATACATTTTTAAGAGAAAAATACAAATACTGTTGATTGATGATGAGTTTGAAGCTCAGAGGCCTCAACAGCTGCAGCTTCTCTAGAGTGAACTAAAGACGTGAAATTGTAACTCAGATATGCAACATCTGTTGTGATCCTTCAATTTTGTAAATTTAGAACATCAGTTATTTGTGATGTACTGAATGCCATTTTTAGTTTACTGGTTGATTTCCAATTTTACAGTCACAATATTCAGATTCCAAATGTCACTTAAACATTTATGATTTTTAAAAGTTACAAATCATTAGAATTTCTATTTCTGAGTTTATGAGGTCCCAATTTAAATTTTGTTTTTTAATTTGCAAGATTTGCATCTTTAAAAATACATTTTTTCTATAAATGTTACCATAAAAAGTCAAAATTTTTTTCTCATGTATTTTTTTTAAGTTACAAGTGACAATTTTAAATTTTTGTAGAGTTTATACATAGATTTGTGATTTCTAGAATCTCACTTTCACCTTTGTGTTCCAAATAGAAATTGAGTTTTTTTTTTTAAATTAAAAAAAAATCTAAATTGTAATTTCACTTATTTCAGAGTTTACAAAATGAAAAATATGTAGTTTGTTTTTACTTGGAATTTTTACACATTCCATATGGTCCTACCATGTCGTTATGCCACTCCAGCTGAGCTAAACAAAATTCATGTTGCTGAGCCTCGTTTATTCTGCTACCTTATCTTATAATTTAACTTGATATTCACAAACCTAGCCTGTTTTCATTTTAAAGTGTAAAAGATTATTGCATCACCACAAATCATCTTTGATCATATATATCAAATCTGAGGCCCACAGGCCAAATTGAGCCTGCCTTCTCATTTATCTGGTCCACAAGAACACTGAAAGTTAAGTATGTGCTCATAATACAATTACATAATGTTTTAGACACATAGGTGGACCCTAACTTCATGTACCACAATGCATCTTAATTTTGCTACCTAGGCCATGATGGCATCTACCAATTGGATAATAGTATCTCAGATTCAACTATTTTGTATTATGTTTTTATGGTTGTTGTGGATTTTAAAATACCAAGGAAAGAAAAACTTAAGAAGAGGGAATGAAATTTAAAGATAGAAGAAAAACCTTTTTCTACCGGATGAAGATAAGGATGGCGCCAGTGTCCAACGGGTGGTGCCTCTGTCATACCACTAACAACTATTAAAATTTCTCCCTGCTAGCTAAACAAATAAGCACATACTTGAAACTGTCCCGCCTCCACATATAATTTCATTGACTTGTACTAGCTGTGTAGATTTAAGTTGATTGTCTGACAACTGGATTGAACATTGAAACGTTCCCTAACTTTAGGTGGAAACAATGCTCCTCTGTGATACATAGAACCAGGGTTTGCATTATTAATCGATTATGGATAATTGTTTATTTTTTCAATCATGTGGAATTTGATCAAAATGAGGATGCCTGGAAGCAAAGGTGAATATCATTGTTCTGATGGTACCAGCAGGGGGCGCAATTTATTGTTATGAAAATAATTTTTTCTAGACTAGAACCACAAGGCTACAGTAGAAATCAAAAGTTAATGCAAAATAAGCCAAATGAAGTTTGTTGTGGACTCATTCAGACTTCAGAAAAAAAAAAAACTCCAGAAAAGAAGCATGACCGTATGCGGTGAAAAAGTCAATTTTGATGCTTCAATATGAGCCTCAACATTTCAATTAAGACCAGTTTCAAAGTTACCCCTGTGGTGACAACGAAGGGAACTGATTGGTGTGTGTGCGTGTGTGTGAAAGTGTGTTCCCTTCACCACCCCTCCTGTCAGTTTACCATGTTTTATTGATCCATGCAGGGGAAAAGAAAAAGAGACAAGAAAAGAAAAAAAAAAGGAGATGATGACTCTACCAAAGAGAGCTAAACATTACTGGCGGTGAGACATGAAAGAGCAAGAGAGGGAAGACAAGACAGTGATGGGTGAAGCTTGGTGACTCTGTAGTGTGTTGGAGTGTGTGCGAGTGAGTGTGTAGTTTAGTGCTAGAAAAAAAAATGTTACAAAAAAGATTTCTAAAAAGAAAGAAAAATAAACATTTTTGGACAAATTGATAAATACAAACAAAAGGACAGACAGAAGGGGAGGAACATTTCTGAATAATTTGTGTGTGAGGCATGTGTGGCATGTGTGTAAACCTGTGAGTACAATTATACCCAGGCTAAACACAGACACAGACATTTGTCTGTGTCTAGGCTGGAGCGCACAGAAACATACCTGTTACATGACTTACATGTAACAGATATGTAACATGTCCATGACATGACTGATTGGTTGTTGACAGCATCAGAAGCACCCCCCATCAGACATGTATGACAGCAGGTAAGTGGGCTGAAAGCAGATTTGTTCTCAAATATTTTCTTCCCCTCTACAATAGTAATTAATTTATACCCATTATTAATAATTGAACGCAGGCGCAATTACGTAATAAGATTTCAATTTTTAAAGTAGCTACGTTTAAGTGGTCTGAGAGTTGCTGTGGACCTGGCCCAGCCACGATGCTGATGTGGCCAGATGTTCATGAAGCGTTGTCGAGAGAACAGAAGATGCTTCAGTCTTGATCACCACACTGTTAAAACAGTTAGCTCCACCAGTTAGCTGGAGCGCTGTAAGATAAACAAAACCAGGTTTTCACAGAACCGAACCGCAAATAACTAACGCTGTCTGTTCCTGGTCTTTCCCGCGCCGAAACGTCGTTTTCGCGTGGACTCCTCACTCTCAGGTGAGCAGGGATCACCTGTCTCATGTGCTAGTGGGCTAAACGGCTGCTAGCTCAGAGCTAATGAAGAGGACGGAGTCGCGTTGCGTGGCCCGGTTGGTTTCACGGTAAACTTCACGGTTCCGTGACTGAAAAGCAGCCCGACACAACTCACCTGTCGGCCCCATGGTTCACAGAGTGAATGAAGGTCGGTTCGGTCCGTGTGTTTCTGTGTCAAGCGGCTCCGAGGATCCGGATTAAAGAAAGAAACGTCACATCCGTTTGGACCTTTCAAAATAAAACCTCATCTGCAAGACAAAAAACGTCCACATGCAATCGTACAAAAGTTAGCACTCCCGCTTTAAAAGATTTTTTTTTTCCTAAAAAAGCACATAGAATATTTATATTATCGTAATAGGTTACACTAATGAAAACTCATATTAACAACTGCAACTATTATTAAATTAAAATAAATGAATAAATAAAAATCACGTGGTGACACCATGTAGGCTACACCCTTCCTTCTTCCATAGCATTTTAGACGGTAGATTGCAACTAGGTGCTACTAATCAACACTCCACGATGAACTGATCAGCACATTTTCGCAGATACTGTCAGGAGCATTCAGGTGTATTAATGCAACGCCAAGAGGGAACAACATCAGCAAAACTAATCTGGAAAGGATTTTCAAATTATGTGGCATTCAAAGTTTAACAGTCAAGAAAAGATTATTCACAAGTGCAAACCATTCACAGCGGTCATCAATTTCTCCAGGAGTGGGCATTCCAGAAAATTTACTGCAAGTTGAGACCATTTAAGGCTTGACATCCTCCAGTTATCAAAACCCACACCAACCTGAAGGTATCAAAAGTTCCAGTTCCTCCTCTGACCATTAGGGTCTGGACCTAGACCAGCAGTTCCTCTACTGAGCACTAGGGTCAGGATTCAACAGTGAGTTCATCTCCACTGACAATGTTAAAATGTGCAACTTTATAGAAGAAATAATTATATTTACAGTCTGATACAAAACCATTTGAATCTTCATTGTTAGATTTCACATACAACCATATGGGAAGTGATTTTTTAAGATTTTATTTTGTACCAGATCAAGTAAAATTACATACCACAAAACCATGCATAATTAGGAGTACAGTCTTATGAGTGACAGCTGCATTTCAGTTTATGGCTTCAAAGCGCTAGCTCTCATCACTTTAACTATTTAATGTGTTTGGTTTGAAGCAGCTGTATCTAATCTCTGCATTACCATAAATTCTTAGGTGGGGTCAATAATGTGTTTTCGTTAAAGGTTTTACGGCTTACTGTACTCTTAATTTTACGAAAAGAACACCAAAAATGCTTCTGGGTTGGTCTGGAAGGATCCCAAGGCCAAAGGGGTTCAATTTATTATAGATTGTACTAATCTAAAATATTAAGTAATGTTATATGACATTTGTTCGGATTAAATTTATCCATATTAGCTTAGCTCCTGCTAGTCTATGATGCTAAAATGCCCTTAGAATCATTCTGATTTAATCCGTCGTCCCATGTTACCTTTCATTCTGATCAGATCTGTCCCCATAAGCTTCTCATAGCTCATGTTAATCTACGCTGGTAACTCTGTTCAGCTTCATTCAGCATCCTCCATCGAAAAATGCAACAGAATGTTTACTGAACTTGTGATTTTAAGCCCTGAAACTCTGGCAAAGATCTGTGTAGACTGAGTCATGTGAACACACATTTAAAATTTTAATGTTCAACCTTCAAATGTTATTTAAGACTGTAGATTAAGAGAAAAGTCTAAACTAAAATGACTTAGTGGTTTTATCATTCATAATTTAGCCAATGAACAGTTTATTTTCATTGTAGCCATTTCTCCTCAGTTTTGACGTCATTCTTGGTCATCTTCTGCTGATCAAAGTAAGGCAGTCAGCTCTCTGTATTTATCATCCTCTTTTTTGTGCAGTTGTGTCAGCAGTTGGTGAAAACATTTCAACATTGTTAATTTCAAACCTGCACTTGAATGCAACATAACTAACATTTGTTCTGCTACCTCTCATCCGTTCTAAATACAAAGCCAACCAGTTAAATATCTGATCAAATCCATCCATCTTTCAGCTGTTGCTATTGAAACATCTGAAATGACAACTGGTCTGGACATGGCTGCTGCAATTGCCCCAACTGGGACCAGCACTTCTCATTTTGTTTTAGTAGCAACAGCTGAAATGAGGTGAAAGATTCAGTCAGAATAAACGTTGGAAAATATATCGTAGCATCATACAATAAAGTTAGAGTAGTTCACTCGTGGGCACTTCTGGATAAATTGGCTCCAGCCAAGATGGTGAAAATCAGAGTTCATACAACTGGACTTCAAAACTGTTCCGTAGAAATCTCGGGTTGATCTCACAGATGGGTTTGCCTTGTTATTTTTATACCATCTAAGGTAGTAGTATGTTTCAGATGTTTCCCTGCTCTAACACAACCAACTGGATCACCATCAGCTTGGCATCAAGTTCTACACAAGAATGTCAACGGTTCACTAGTTTGCAACCTCTGACCTTTACAGGACCTGTACACCTCCAGGACTTTAGGCGGGTGCAGGTTGGATTGTGGCCGACCCTTCTCACCCTGGACACAGCCTTTTAACCCCCTCCCCTCAGGCAGGAGACTGCGGTCCATCCGGACCAGAACTTCCCTCAACAAGAACAGCTTCTTCCCCTCAGCCATCAGACTCATGAACAATAGTTAAATGACTCTGGCATAAAGCAGCCACACTATGCACCTGCTACTGTTTACACATGTATATATATTGTAGATTTTTTTTGCAAACTTATACCTAGTGTATTTATTTTATTTTGAATTATTTTGCTTTATTCTCATTTTCTTTATTTTTATTCTATTTTTACGTTTTCCATTATTCTATATCATACCTGCACTGTTACATCAGAGCAATTTCCTAGTCTGTAAACCTGTTTTATCGCCATTGACAATAAAGTGATTCTGATTCTAGTTTCAAACAGGTGTGATGAAGCAGGAAAGATCTAAAACATGCAGAGCAACAGTCCTCAAGGACCAGAAGTGGACACACCTGGTCTATTGTCAAATCCTAAAATCTGAACGACTGGTCCTCGATGTGACAAGAAACTCAAGCCGGATGTTCAAGTGTTAATGAAACAAGTTTATTTTATACAAGTGGGATGAACAGAGACAGAAAAGTATCAAAAGACAATTCAGTTGGGTTCCAGAAGTGATCAGTTCAAACACGAATGAACTGTAGCTACAGTTATAATATCTGAACCTAACCCTGTACAGGTGACATTTTCTAGTCATCCTTTTCCAATAAAGTCAAGTTGTAACAACAAAGCAACATGATTTTGGTCACAAAAAAGCTGTTTTCATGCTTTTCTGTTGAATTTTTTGGCTTCAAAACACATCCTGAACAAAAACGGTCAGTTTTTAGACATGAAAGCAATCCAAATGAGATTTTTAATTTTTTTAATTTTTGTTCTTAGACGTCCACTAGTTTGCATCATCTTAGACGCATCGTTGTTGACAAGTGACAAACTGACATAAAATGAAGCAACCACGATGAGGGTTCATTACAATTTTTTGTAAAACAAAAGCAAAAATTCTGAAATTGCAACATGGAATAGTATTTTGTGAATGAGCATAATTTAAACTACAATAAGTCATTCCGCAAGACTTTTTTTCTTGAGCGTAACGCTCCTAGAATCTCGTCCTGTGGGACTTCTTTTCAAAACAAAGAAGATGACGATCTCGACTTTGAAGAAGATGGAAACATCTTTAGTTTTGGACAAATTATTGCAGCTGCCGCCGCCGCTGTTGTGAAAATAGCCAACAGAAGACAAAGACAGCGGATGATTGTTCAAATGGTCATAATGGACTGGTCACCTGACCGACTACATCATATCCAGTGATACCGAAGACATGCAAGTGCAAAAGAAGTCAAATAAATAAAACGTGTTTCCATTACACTTTTGTACTAAACTGAAAAAAAAAACACCTCATAAAAGTGTATAAAGGTGTTTTGGGACAATTTTTCCAAATTCTGTTTCCAAAACAAGTTTTTCTTTGCAATATTTAGGTTTTGCGGAATTTAAGTGGTAATTTCTAAGAACTCTAGAACTTAAGAAGAGTCTGCAAAAAATACACTAATGTACAACTTCAGAAAAAACATTCCTTCAATTAAAATTGAAACTAATTTAAAATGAAAGTACTCCACAGTCTCCCTTTAAACGTGAGACTGGAGTCTAACATCTTAACTATAGTCTTTTATGGATGGAAATTCCAGTCACCTAGGAGTGGAGAACATCTGCTTTGATGAGCTCAGGACTGTGCATCTACTTCCTGCAGATGATATGCTCCTGTTGACTTAATTGAATCGTGATCTTCAGCTCTTTCTGGACTGATTCCCAGTCAAGTTGGAAGCAGCAGGAATGAGAATTAGAACCTCTAAATCTGAAACCATGGTTCTTAGAAAAGAGTGGACTCCCTCTCCGGGTCAGGAGTGAGGTGCTGCCTCCATAGAGCTCAAGTACCGTCAGGTTCCTGTTCATGAGTGAGTGAAGAATGGAGCAGGAGATACTGGTGGATCCAGCTTCCTTTAACTATGGCTAGTGATTGAAAGAACCAGATGGAGGATACAAACATCTGTGTTTCCTCTGCAGGGTGGCTGCATTCTTCCTTAGAGACAGAAGTTCAGTCATCCAGAGGAAACTCGGAGTAGAGACACTGCTCCTCCACATCCAGAGAAGACAGGTGAGGGGGTTCATCTGGTTAGGATGTCCACTAGGGAGGTGTCTCAGGTATACCCAACTGGAGGAGACCCCAAGGCAGACCCAGGAACCTCAAGAGAGATTATATCTATCAGGTGATTTAGGAACATTAGTATCCTCCTAGAAGATCTGGAGGAGGTGGTGGTCTAGACCTGTCTGTTTCAATTGCTGCCTCCACAACCTCCTGAACTTGGATGACCTGAAGTTAATGGTTTGGGGATGGTACATTATACAGTATCTTCTACTATCACGTTCTCCCACTAAAAGTGCAGTTTGCTGTGTTTTACACTGGATGCTGATACATAAACTTTCTTCTAATACACTTCCCCAATGTGGTCATAAGTGGTTTTGCCACACTGAGTGACAAAGTGTTTTTTGTTTTTAGCTGCGTGGTTTATCTGGCGAGAATACACATAACCACAACAAAACCCCCTAAAAAGAGTGATCTTGATCCAAAACAATGGAGGACCTTGGTTCTGGGCCTTGTGGGAACACAAACCGAATCAAAACTGGACCAAAGCCCTAGAATCACGTGATTTTAGGGGAACTGGATTTGACTTGAGTGTGTTTTCATGACTTTTGAAATTGTCCAAATTTGATGTGAAAATAGAAAAAAAAACCCTCATGAAAACAGTTTTCCAAAAAACACCCATTTATTACAAAAACTGTTTTTAATGTTCATATGAGGTGCGTCTTCTGATGGTTTTGACAAACATTCTGTATAATGAATAGAAACATCTTTTGCACACTGGTCAGCTGATGCATCAAACAATTAGGTCTTTTCCGTAGGAACTGGTTCCTCAGTCATGACGTAGCAGATCAACTAGGGGACTTACTGCCTCACATAAGACTTCCAAAGTCATCCTAGAGTTTTGAGTCCATTTATTGATATGATGGATGATGACCTCCCAGAAATCCCTTAGACGTGGCCAGCTGCATGTTTAAGGGTCTTGCCTTCCAACAACTCATTGCAAACATTTTTGGGGGAGGAGACAGCTAGTAACAGCTTGCATAGCTGCAGAAATGACTTAACCTGACCCAATTAAAGGAGTTCTGGACATTCATCAACATTATTTATAGAACTTTTGCCAGTAATCTTAGTGAAGTTTCCCAGTAAAAGTGTAATAACATGGCTAATAAGTTTAGCACATCAAAATGTTCCTGTTCAACTGCCACAGCGCTTCATTTCCAGCTCATTTTTGACAAGTTATAAATGAAAATAAAAGAATAACATATGGTCACCATGTCATTAAACCAGTTGCACAAAAATGTCTATTTGTGTTTTTGTTCCTGAAGCACATCTGACCAGTTGGCTGTGAAGATTTCTCAGGTTATTAAAGTAAAATACCTAGGTTTTTAGTATCTAGAGTTTTTTCCTCTTCTTCTGACAGTCTCCTTGCAGTCTATATAAGTGCTTCAACCCTGGTCCTCAGGAACCACTGACCTGCATGAATTAGATGTTGATCTGCTCCAACACACCTGCATCAAACTTCTGGATCACCATCAGCTTGTTATGGAGATCTACACAAGTCTGACAGTGGCCCACTAATTTGAACCAGATGTGTTAGGGAAGAGCAGCATTTAAAACATGCACGACTGGTTCCTATGGACCAGGGTTGAAGGTCACTGGTCTATAGTGTCAAATAGCAAGCCATCATCCATTTAACTACTTTGCATTTTCAGTAAACTTGACTTCTGAGCTGTGAACAAAGACTAAAAAAGCAGAACCTGAATATCAGAGATATGACAGCAGATCCTAACTGCCCTTCACTCGTCACTTGTTTCTACTCTGGCAGCGCTTGTTTCAGATCTCGATGGGTGGTGGTCCGGTTGGTCAACTTGGGAGGGTCCTGAGATGATCAGATCAATCATCTTAAGTTTGTCTACTGGATGACTGAGCTCCACCAAGCAGTAGAAGCTGATAAGCTAGAGATGGTTCAGCTGGTGTCCTCAGACCTCGCTAGCAGCCTTCAGACAGGGTGCAGAAAGCTGCTCAACACTGCTTTGCAAAGCTTGAACTCTTCCAGACTAATCCAGAACTGGCCTCCGCAGTCTCTTAGAGCAGTCAATGGCACAACAAAACTTGTTCCTCTTAGGTCTATATCTGCAGCTCAGAAGTCAATGCAGGCCTAAGTCACTAAAGTGATGACAGACAGACTGGTTATGCTAGCCATCGATCAAAAGTCTATGCCCGTAATTCTTCCAGTATTTGTGACTTTATCTAATTTTGATAAGGTACACAGAAATTAGGGCTGTACGATTAATTCCATTTGAGATAACATATAAAACACAATTTTGTAATCCCAACGTGAGCGATTACAAGTTTCTCACTCAACGCAAGACTGAGCAGAGAACTGGACTAAATCAAATTTTCATCCTGTACTTAATCTGTTGTGCAATGACCTCTGGCTCAGTGGACCTGTTAGCACCTGGATCAACTGAAACTTTAATCTCAAAGAGGAACAACTCATCCCCAGTGTTTTTTTTTTTTTTAATCTTTTTTAAAAGATACTGCACAATCTCAGTTGTACAGAGCATGCCTTGCTAGGTTGCTATCATTGCCCAAAATGTGTTGCTCCATATGAGGAATTTAAAATAGAACGGAAAGTGACCAAGTCCTTAGCTGAAGATATGGTCCCAGCACAGTGAGCAAGCCTGCTTCAGGACTGATAAACAGTACCGCAGGAGTTTAATTTGTCGGGGCTGAGTTCTGGCACATAGGCCGCTCTGGCATCATCAGACATCTGAAGCAACAAACGTTTCTTGTGATTTTCATTTTTGAATAATTAAAACTATATCTTCAACAGTTAAGCGCATGAATCTCATTGATGGATAGTGTTTCTCGTGGTGGGCATTTGGATACTAAGAACTATTTGCCTATCAGAACTCTGATTAAAACCATCAATATTCTAGAGCACAATGCTGATTTGGTTTTCTTTTTTTTTCTTCAAATAAGTTATAGAAATCCAGTATCAGTTCACAGATCAGGAGTAAGAGATTGTTAATTCATGTGACCTTGAATAAAGCTCTATGCTTAAACAAGTCAAAACATATAACATTTCTGAGCTTTTTGGGTAAGTTCAATTGTCCCACTTTGAAAGGAGCAGGAACATCTTTGCTAACGCTGAAGTTAGTTTCTGAACCACTTCAAGACTTAGGGACCTTTCCACTGCATTTTGGAGCAAAAGGCCTTAGACAAAAAACCAAAATACAAAAACTGCTCAAGATGGGATTAACTTAATTTAGGGACATGTTCAGTTTCTTTTATTATTTGATTTGTAAACATGTTAAATAGTGTAATTTCAATGCGCTTTCATTGGTCCCAATATTAAATATTTTGTAAAACCATATTTTTTAAAATTAAAAATAACCAATTAACTCTTTCAAATTTGTATAACCTTCATGGTTTTGTTTTTATATTCATATTTCAACTTTATGCCTTTGAGGTAGTAGATTGGTTGGTTGGTAGTGTTGAAGTAATCTTGTTAAAAGTTATTTTTTTCCAAAAAAAAGCATTAATCTTATTGTTAATCTGTGCATTGTATTTACTGATTAAATAACAATATGCAAGAACTGAAACACAAAAACCTAGTCTATGGGAAGAACATTTTATACTAAATGTATTTAATATTCTCTTAGCATTAAAATTGTCTGTTAGGTTTTATTGAAAAAGGAAAAAAAATCACATTAAATCATATTCACAATATTGTGGGAAAGAAAAAAAAAAATCACATGTAGATTATTTTCCAAAATCATGCCGCCCTGATAAACATCACCTCTGTATATTTGTTACTGATGTGAAATCCAACAATGGACACAAAAACTATTTCCTTTTTTTTTTTTAAATTGTCTGCATATATATTAATGGTTAATACCAAATTTGGCACAACCTGAAGGCATATACATGCAAAGCTGTTTCCATTTTAACATGGATGCCAGTGGAGACTGACTCACTTTTGAAGCTACCCCCTAGCAATCAGTTGAGAAAGTGAAATTTTTCTTACTTATTTACCTCAACCTGAAAAACTGAATGTTGAACATTGTTGATGACACTAGCTAGCTTAATGTAATGTACATTGTTGCCAGTAACGACATTACGAGTTTAATGTGAAACACTACAAACATTATTGATCCAATTGGTAGAATGGGATTTCTTTTGACATATTTCTACCACTTACTTCTTTGCTATTTTCAACCCAGACAGATAGCTGTAATATCATTAAAAGTTGCTGTTGTTCAACCTTTATGAACTCCGGCCCACATTGGAGCTTCTCCACTGGCCGCTAACATCTCTGAGAAACACAGAGGATTAAACAAAAGGAAGCTACTGCAGTGTAATTACAAAAAAAAAAACAAACAAAAAAAAAAAACAAACTGACATGGATCCTGTATAGGAACTATGTTCAGAGCTGATATGTAGCAGAATAAGGCAGGTTTCCACTTGATGAGGTATTAGTGGTACCACCTGATAACGCAGGAATTAATGCAAAGTCAATTCACACTTCTGAGCTGTAGGATGCAGGATTTAAATCTTTCGACAAACATTTCTAATCATCTTTAGTGTTCTCTCCAGATGCTCCACTCCTAATCCTTTTTCAATACTACTACAGTGTCAATATCTCATGTAGGTGCCGCCTGCTCCAGTTGCTGTAATTTTCTGTTCTAACTGGAAATACAAGTTTTTGCCCAGTCGGAGCTCAATAAGTTCCAAGCATTAAAGACATGGATGTGTACACCACAAAGAATATGGGATTCAGTATCTCACCTGAGGGCTCTTTGCACTTGGACTGGTTGTGATGGAATGGAAGTTAATTGTACTTTTATTGGAGGGTTTCTATTAGTGGTAGTCTATTGAACTGCACCACAGCCTACCCAATTGGTCCTTTCACCTGCCGAGTCTCCATAAAACACAGGACTGTGGTGCAAGCCCTACACAGAAGGCCTGGCAAGGTAACATTCTGACCTCTTAGTGACGATAAGGCACCACTTTCACCGACTGTCTCATTACAGTTTACATTATTTAAATACAAGGTACTGGTGGCAGTAGATGAGAAGACTCCACCTTGATGGTTAAATGACTTGTTTTGCTAAATAAATATCCATTTCATTTAACACCATGCCTGCCAACAGTTTTTTAGGGTTGAAGTACCTATCCTAGGCAGGGAGTTCCAGGCTCTGGAGAACTTACTGAAAAATTCTTGTTAAGGGACAGTTCTTGCTGATGGAGAGATGCCCCAACAGCTGATACCCTGCAAAGCTACCACAGAGTCCTCCCAATGGAAAGTGAACCATAAATCACACTTCAGTCTTCTCAACTGAGAGCATTTTTGTCTTCTTTCAACACTGATGTGTCAGGACACATTCCTCTTCTTCTTTCATCTGAAGTTTCTCAGCTTCATGTTTTCTCAAATGAATACTCAGTTTGCCACTCTGAGTAAAACTTTTATCACATATTTTACAGGAATACGGCCTTTCACCTGTGTGAGTCCTAAAGTGGACAGTCAAAGTACGGTTTTCAGTGAAGCACTTCCCACAGAGACTACATGAATAGGGCCTCTCGCCCGTGTGAGTCCTCATGTGGGCAGTCAGGTTATGATTTTCCGTGAAGGTTTTACCACAAATTGTGCAAGAGTACGGCCTCTCGCCCGAGTGAGTTCTAATGTGGGCAGTTAAACCACGGTTTTCTGCAAAACGTTTTCCACAGGTGTCACACGAATATGGCTTCTCACCTGTGTGGGTTCTCTTGTGAGCAGTCAGCTGGTAGCTTTTAGCAAAACTTTTGCCACACATTTTGCAAGGGTAGGGCTTCTCGCCTGTGTGGATCCTGATGTGGACCAGCAGCTCGTCACTCCTGGTGAAACTTCTACCACACATCTTACAGGAGTATGGCCTCTCACCTGTGTGGGCTCGAATGTGGGCACTCAAACTTCCGCTCTGAGTGAAACGCTTGCCACAGATGTTGCAGCAATATGGCTTCTCGCCTGTGTGGGTTCTTATATGGATTGTCAGCTGGCCTTTGGAGACAAAGCTCTTCCCGCAAGTGTTGCAGGTAAAAGGCTTCTCACCAGCATGGATTCTCATGTGGAAAGTCAAGTTACCTCTCTGAGTGAATCTTTTTCCACAGATTTTACACGAGTATGGCTTCTGACCTGTGTGAGTTCTAAAGTGGACAGACAATTCATCGCTTCTCATGAAGCTTTTATCACAGATCTTACAGGAATATGGCCTCTCACCCGTGTGGATTCTACGATGCGTCATCATATTGTATCTTTGCGTAAATGTTTTGCCACAAACATCACATTTTATAGACTTTTTACCCCTCTTACACTGAGTCTTTGGCATAGGAGCACCATTTACATTATTTTGGTAGAATTCTTGATTTCTAGTCGACCCCAAGCCTTTATGGTTGCTTCTTTCTTCATCTGGGCTCTCTATAGGAGAGATCAGAGAAAGAAGCTGATCCTTGATTGGATCTAACTCACTGTAGTTACATCTTTCGTAAGATGGAGTCACCATGAAGGCATCGGCCTCCTGCTTCAGGACAAGCTGCTCTTCCTCTTGAATGATGAAGAGTTCCACCTGTTCCTCTTTAATCTCTGGAAGTTTTGGTTCGTCCTGTTCCAGAATGGAATTTTTCTCCCAGTTACAGAGCCGTTGGTTAGTAGAAACCTGGTTATCATTACAGATGTCATTCTCATGGAGGTCTAGAGGGACAAAAGGACATTAGAAATAGTTATCAATACGCAACATCCTCCTGACAAACTTGTTTGAGAGATTCCTCCACTAGAAATACACTACTAATTTAAAATTATGTATTTCATTTTAAATCAGCAGTTCTGTGAGCAGCAACAGAAATACTCACTCATATTCCTGAAATGTGGCACTAAATTCTTCTGGAGGGCTTAAAGTCACTTAGAGGCATTGGCCCTCCACTAGTATCCTGACAGACAGTATTTGTTCATCTGATGAAGCTAACCACTTTTATGCCTGGTTTAAGCTCAACACATGACATGCCTTTGAACTCCAATCACTGAGCAGGGAGATGGTATTCCCCTAACCCCCCCGGAAACCATTTTGCTTGTGCCGGTGCCTAAAGCCTGATTTATACTTCTGTGTCAAAACTAAGCCATAGCTACAGAATAGGTGTAAACCCGATGACTACAGCGTACCCTGACGTGCACCTTGCTCCAAATGTAACTACTTGTCGTGTCAACATGGACTGCAAAAACTGTGATTGGTAGATTTCGCTTTTATTATTTTCAAGTCAGGTAGAACGATATTTTTAAAAACGACTAATGCTCAAAAATTTTCAGCCCCAACTTCTATATGACACACTTTATTTGTATGTTTTACGAAGCCATCAGTTCAGCTACACGCGGGAACTTAACGAATGTGTTTCATGATGATTTTGATAACTGAACATGGTTTTGCCCCTTTTGCTGAGTCAACTTCAAACAGTTTACACCTTTTTGTTCTTCACTCCAATGGTCTCTGGAGCTTTTACCGGACACAGAGCAGATGGAAGGCCCAAATATCCTGCATTGCTCCATTCAGTATTTAAAAGAGGGCAAAAGGGGCAGAACATTGATCAGTTATCAAAAACTTGCGTGCAGATCTTGTCCTCAAACAAACAATCGCCACCGACTTCTTGCATGTAGCTGAACTACAAATCATTTGTTTGCACTACAATATCAGGTCATTGTCCGGTATTTAGTTCTTTCCCTTTCTGTTAAGAGCTGTCTTTTGGTAATTTGTTTTGGCACTTGTACACGTGTTTCGTAAAATGCTAATTTGTTTCATAAAGTGTAGATTTCTTTTTAAATTTGCAAATGTGTTACAAAATATAAAATTTGCTTTCAAACTGTAATTTTGTTTTCAAAATTGTTAATGTGTATTTTGAAATGTAAATGTGTTTTTCACTTCTCATTTTGTCATACCTGTCTTATTTAAGTTTTTTGGGTACCAAACTATAAAACTGGTTTCACAAATTCAAATCACTTCAGACATTATCCAATCCTCGTCCACTGAGACAGAAACAAAAATGATTTTGATTTGACAAAAAGACTTGCAGGACCCGAACATTCTGGATCCAGATATCCAGCTTTCGATTGACCTAAAAGTTAGTTTTGTTCCCCCTTAGCTACTGTTGCTAACTCAAACAATCTATCAGCGTTGTTTACAGTTTTATAATGGTGCTGCAAAATGACATATACAAAACTTTAATATAATATTAAGAAAAAAAATATTAGTGGATTTAAAAGCTCTGCTAATTCATAAAGTTAATGCAAATAAAACTAACAAGTTTACCTCCCACAGTAGGAGTTGATCAAACATCTGGAGGGTTAGGCTCTGAGAGGAAGAGACGGTGGACTGAAACAGCTAGACGTCTCATCACTAATCAGGGTTATAAGGAATTCTGGAGACATTTTCCTGAACCTTTTTAATTTGTTGACCCGATGTGAGTGGATGCGGATCGAGCATAACCAGCTTTTAGTCTACAGCACCAGGTGGGAAATAAATGGGTGAACAGAGAAAGTGGCAGTTTAAACACACAAAGAGACCAGGAAAAGGTCCAAATATTTCATAAGGAAAAGCCAGAATTGAATAGGCTTGTTAGAAAAAACAGGAACGTTGCTCTTGTTCCAATAAATGGTGACATGTTCTAGGATGGATTTCTAGAGTGTGCAGATTCAAACTCTAAAAGAGGGCGATTTAATCATGTCATCTTCATTTATGCTACTCTGATAATACTTATACTTAATTTCACACATTACCTTTATTTTAACAGCAACTCACATTATAGTTACTGAGACATATTTGTGTAGCAGGACGAACTGAGCCTGCGTCCTGTGATTGAGACCACCTGCATTGCATCCGATTAATAGCCATGCCCTCTGACATGGTCACAATTGCAGCATGGTTTGTTGTTTGTTTTGTTAGCAGTGTGTATAAGTCAGCTGACTGCAGTAAGTATTTTCTCATTTCACAAGAGCTCTGGGTGGCTGTTTGTTTAACCCAGCGTATTTGTGAATTCAGAAACAACTACTTGGTGGAGTCTCCTGCATGTGCTGGGGTGTGGTAGTAATTTCTCCTCTCCAGGTGATAGCACCACAGAAAGGACAACTATAGTGCTTATTGTCAGGATTCCTGTACCAGAACTATTTTAATCCAACCTGTTTGCACACCAGAAATCACTGGCAAGTTGACCCTCCTGTCGCTGCCGGGCCAGGAAGCACTCTCCAGTTTGGGTGGGGTAATTCAGAGAGGGTCTGGTATGTAAAAGCTGCTCCTTCCTCTGCATTTGAGTATTTGGTTAAATTATCATTTATTAAACTTTTTTTTTTTGAAAAGCTTAGGAACCAGTCATTCCTTTTTGGACTGCCCTCCTCTGTTTGTAGGCCTCAGTCCGGCACATTTCCCCTTACCCTTTCCAGTATGATCAGATTTGATTTTAAATGTCTTTTTAAAAATAACTAATAATAAATGTAACTTTTTAACCTGTTGAACCCTGCCTCTACCTCATCTGCATAACAAACCTGAGCACCTTACTGGTGCTATTTTCCTTGGGTGCAACTCCCAAGGTGGTGGTGTTGACACTTTGGGTGCCCTCTTCACAGTGTAAAAAGTAAATTTAAGGGGCAAAACACCAAAAACCATTTTATACCCTTGCGTTGCCATACTTGTATTGGATCAAGTATCATTTTAGAGCAGAAATCTTTTTTTTTTAATGCTTGGTTTGTAAAGTTCAAAAGGGTTATGGTGCAAGCCAGAAATTAGTGAAAAATGACCCACCTAAGCCATAGCATACAATTCCAACATGTATTTAGGACTGTTATAAAATCATTATTCCAGGCTTTTCAAAGACATTTTAAGGCTCCTAAAAAAGCCAATTAGATGACTTGGTGAATGTGATCAACACTAGAAGTGACCTAACAACATAACATGGCACTTTTCACTAAAGTTAAATCTCCTCCTAAAAACAAGAAGTGTGATAACATGACAACCTCTATTTTATATTAGCATTTTCATAAGCGGGAAAAAAATGTTTTACAATAGTTTGAGAGCCATGTGACATTTAAAATGAGTTGATCTAAAGTAGAATAACAGACAAATTTGAGAAAGAGATGGTCTCAATTAAAAAGACCCTAAGTGAATTTAAAAAAATAAATTATATGTATATATATATATGTAAGGGGGGAGGGTGGCGTTTTTTTAAATGCAACAATTCACCTTCTGCTTTGGTTTTTTTGTGGTTTTGTGCCTGTAGTTTATTAGTGGTTTAACACGTGTAGTTTTGTTAGCTGTGGTCATAACTGTTCTGTGTAGTTTTGTTAGCTGTGGTCATACCTGTTCTGTGTAGTTTAATTAGCCGTTGTCGTACCTGTTCTGTGTAGTTTCATATGTGGTTTTGCACCTGTAGTTTTATTAGTTGTTAGGTACATGTTTTGTGTAGTTATCAGTTTCATACCTGTTCTGTGTAGTTTTGTTAGCTGTTGTCGTACCTGTTCTGTGTTGTTTAATTTGTGGTTTCGCACCTGTAGTTTTATTAGCGGTTGTTGTACCTGTTCTGTGTAGTTTTATTAGTTGTTTGGTACCTGTTCTGTGTAGTTTTATTAGTTGTTTTGTACCTGTTCTGTGGAGTTAGCTGTTGTCGTACCTGTTCTGTGTAGTTTTATTAGCGGTTGTCATACCTGTTCTGTGTAGTTTTATTAGCTGCTTGGTACATGTTCTGTGTAGCTAGTGGTTTCGTACCTGTTCTGTGTAGTTTTATTAGCTGTGGTCATACCTGTTCTGTGTAGCTTTATTTGTGGCTTCCAGGTGATATCCAGCAGTTTTCTCTGCCGGTCGATCTCTTTTTCGTACTGGACGACGGTTTTTTCAAACTGGGTGAATATTTCTTCAGCAGCAGCAGTTAGTCGCTCGCTTATAAACTCTCTCAGAGACTGAACTGAAGACATCCTTCCTGCAGACACGTGGACTTTCAGGTCAGACGACGAAAAAGACAATAACAGATTACTCCAACCAAAAGTGATGCTGAGGCGCTCCTTGTTCACTTCCGCCGGATGTCACCCAAGCGTCTCCGGTTTAAAAAATAAAATGAAAACAAGCAAACAACAACAAAAAAAGTTAATTTTTTTTTTTTAGTTCCATTGGAATATGGATCTTCTCTTTTTCTAGTCGTGGTCTCAATAATATAAACATTTTGTTGGATCATCTGTTTAACACTGTTTTAAAATAGCTTATTTTGTATTGTTGAGCTGGACCTTTGAGGGGCACCATTTTCAAACTTCAGGTTAAAGGAGTATTTCAAACCCTTTTAGGGCTACAGTTATGATCCACCTTCACTAATAAAACCATAATAATCGACCAAGATGACGAGGGATCTTGCTTGTATAGCCCAATGATCCAGAAAAGTCTTTTTCTTGCTGGTGTACTCTCTTATCTATGGACCAACATCAGTAGCGAGACTTGGATTATCCTGGTGCTAGTTTCTCTGGTGGACCAGCATAGGAAGCTTGCCCACCAGCCAAAGCAACTTCTACCCACATGGAAATTGGGTGTGTTTATAATGTTTTTTTTCCCCAAACTTGACAACCTCAGTCTTGCACACATGGAAAAATCTAAGTGTCCTTAGCAGATGGAGGCCATGTTGGCTCTTTAATAGGACTGGAAGTAACAGGTCATTTCAGTCTTTTACAAGGGGCCACGTCTGGTTTTCCAAATTGAATTTGGCAAGAAAGTGAGACTGAGTTCATTTCTTCTAGTAAGCACCAGGGGGTGGCTCCAAAAGTGACTCAACCTCCACTGACCTCCTTGTTAAAATATCCAACTTTACAAAAAACAAACAAACAAAAAAACATATTTACAGTCTGGTATGAAAAAGAACTCTTTTTTTGTGTCCATAGTTAGATTTTTACAAGCATGACAACTGGACACTGAATTTTTTATGTACCTCATCAGGTAAAAGTAAATAAAACCACAAATATATGTATATTTAGATGTACAGCCTTTTGACTGGTACCTGGCGCAGTTAGTGGATAGTCATGAGTACAGCTATGTATCGCCTTACACTGTCTTGACTGCTAAACTGTATATAAAAGATATATAATCCTTCTTATTTTAAAGACATGCCTTGTGATGTTGACTTCACTAGAGACCACTGAGGCTAGTAGGGGTTAGAATCAAGACAAACTCATTCAGAGAGGATGGAGACATGCAATCTGTGCACATGCACAGCCTTGCATGTAGCCTGTTGCAGTTGCTCCTGCTCGTTGTCTCATAATTTTTATAATTTTCCTGTATTTTACCCTCTAACTTTCCTCTAATTTTTGTCCAGTAACTTTTGTAAACTGTGCCCTCCCCAACTATGTTGGTTAAGAGACCTTTTGTCATTATTCTGGTAGTTCTGGAAATGTTACTTTCACTTTTGACCAGACCAGCAGCACCTATTTTTTTACTCCAGGGGTCAGCTGATTCAGAAATCATCGATTCATCATCATCAATCACTCATGGGTGCAGAGTAAAGGGCTCAGCACACAGCCATGTAGGGAACCAGTACGGAGGTTGATGAAGAGGTGTGGGGGCCTACCCTCACCCTCTGGGAGTGATTTCTCAGGAAGTCCAGGATCCACCTGCAGATGGAGGAGGACAGACCCAGCTCTGTCAATTTGGACACCAGTCCGTGTGGGAGGATGGTGCTGAAAGCAAAGCTAAAATAATTGAGGAAAAAAAACAGTAGCCTTGCATAGCTCCCCTACAGCTGGGATTTTCTTTGTAACACTGTTTTATCTTTGCCCTACAGTGTGAAGCACCTCGAGGTGACTTTTGTTGTGAATTGGTGCTATATAAATAAAATGGAATTGAATTGAATTGCTGCTCTAGATGGTTCAAACGAATGTGGAGAGCTGTGACAATTGTATCCTCCATAGACCTGTTAGCCCTGTAGGCAAACTGGTGGGGGTCCATAGCTGGGGGCAGACATGAAATGATGTGACTTCGAAACAATGTCTCAGAACACTTCATGGGGATTGATGTAAGAGCCACTGATCATCAGATCATTAAACTGATGATCTGATGTGATCATCAGACTTTACAACTCCTCCCTCAGAACACCCGGCTTACACTCAGACTTAACTAAACTCTGCAAGCTACCATCACATTCCTTTCATCCATATTTCTTAGTTATTTTAGTCAGTAATTCCCTGTGCAGTACTCTACAAATGTACTTTATATGACACCCATCTGTAAATGAAAAGCAACAAAAGATGATAAATGGCGATGTATTAATCTGTTCCACTTTAAGAAGAAGACAACCTAGAAGACGTGAAGACAAGAAGACAGCCTTTAAATCTAAAGTTGAAAGTTGTATTGAGCTAGCTAAATAAACCTAGTGAGTTAACTTAAATTTTTGTGAATGGGAAGTGCTGAGGTTGGCAAAAGAAACCCTTTTTTATACATATGCAATTTGATGGTGCAGCAGATGTAAGTTTTCTTGTGCATATGTGAGAGTGAAAGTGAAGGCATCCTACACCAGCCCTCTTGGTAGTCTATCAATCTAACAAACTTTATTAGGACCCAAGACAGATTCTGTCACAGAGAACTAAAATCACAGACAGTGCCAGACAAAAACAGAAGATTGTGGTGGATGTTGTTGATAATGCATTGCTGTTTGTGTAGTATAGTGTGATGTGTGTAAATGAAAGCATGTGGTTTGTGGTTAACCCCGGGATTTGTACCAGAGTTGAAACAGTCAGAGGTGAAGAGACACACATAGCAGTGATGTTGACCTCCAACACAAGCTCAGCAACAATTCATGAATGCAACCAAAACTTTGGGCTGAATCATAGTTGGTTCTGGTGTGGTGGGTCAGTATCATGGAGCAGATCTCCACCAGTGCACTGGATTTCCTCTTCAGGCCACCTGAAGCAAAGCGGTGCCAGAAATGATGCAGTACAATGGACAAACATCAATATCTAAAATCAGTATCATAAGTACCTCAGACACGTTAATTTAAATTTTTTTTTTTTGGGGGGGGGGACATAAAGTGGATGGAAGTTCTGAGAAGGTGTTTTCCAGCAATTAAAGTTATCAGTCTGTATAGACCGCTGGAGTTTAATACAAGGATGATGTAATAGTCACCGATTTTATGTATGCCATGAAATTTATGAAGGGAAACAACAGATTGTAGTGATTGTGAAACAGTTATTGTGAAATAACTACATTTGTTCTGTGGACTGTATGGGAGTTCAGTGCAGTCTTTCCAACCCTGGTCCTCAGGGGACCACTACCCTGCATGTTTTAGGGCACCCCTGATTCTAATTAACAGATCCTCATCAGTGTGACATCAAGGTCTGCACAGATCTGTTAACGACACAGTCATTTGTATCATAGTGTAACGGAGCAGGAATACACAGACATTAAACTGGACTGGACTAGAAACACTGAACAAAGTTTAGCCAGCTCGCTGGTTTCTTGTGAATGTTTACCCTTTGGTAGAATGAAGTGTGATTGAATATTTAATGATATGAGAAATGACAATCAATGATAGAAAAACACATTTTTTTCATCTTTTGTAAAGATTTTTATTTAAAAACATGAGAGCTCCTGCTGATTTGGTTCTGTTTGGGTTTCAATCTTTATTAAAAACAACCACGAAAGCAATTTGGGAAAGAGTCCTTCACAAGAAACTTTTTTTTTTTTTTTTGAGCTTACACATACAAAGTCGATAAACCACAGTTTGTTTGTCTATACCATTTCCTGATAACCCTAAGCTTTTTTTTTAAATCAAATTTCTACATTCTCTTTCTAACCTTTTGGCTAATCTCACTGACACTGAAACTAAATTACATTAATAATTCACTATCACTTAACTATTGCTATTCACTTGTTCACCTACACTGGATTAGAAGAACTG
The DNA here is from genome assembly GCA_028564865.1 of Zenarchopterus dispar. NCBI lineage: Eukaryota > Metazoa > Chordata > Actinopteri > Beloniformes > Zenarchopteridae > Zenarchopterus > Zenarchopterus dispar. The sequence continues at coordinate 25,520 of JAOWBL010009440.1, forward strand.
GCCACGCCCCCTGTGACATCACCACGTTTTCTGAACAATGCTTTACAAGTCTCTCAGCTGTGGGTATTTGTACATGGGCACATCTAAGGAATGGCTTGATTGATGTAGATGATTGACACCTCTGTGGAAACTCCACAACCAATTGAATCAATAGAAATTCATTACACTTTGGACATTATATAATCAATATCCAACAATATTTCTACACAACTTGTGTCATAAAATAGCAAATAAGTTCAAATTGCCATCAGTTGTTGAATTTCCATTATCCCTGGATATGCTCAAAACCTACATAACACAAAGAAAACCTGTAACAGAAATGTTTTTAATTAAAACTAAAACGACCCAATTTTTTTTTGGGGGGGGGGGCAAAAACTTATACACTTTCACGAGGTGGTGTTTCAGATGTGTGGAAAATCAAACTTATGGCAAAAGTGTAATGGAAACGCATTTTTCTGCATTTACACATCCGGCAGCACTGGATGTGATGTGGTGGGTCAATCTGAAAATCCTCAGAATCTAGTTTCCGGCTGGTTTTGACCTCATTAACACGACGTGGCTGTAATATAACACTCCTTATTCATGATGCATTAGATAAGAGCATTGACTGAATAATCATCTGCTGCCTTCATGACGTGACTGTTTTCTCAACAGCGGCTGCGGCAATCGCAATCATTTGTTAAAGACTACAGATATTTTTGTCCATCATCTTCGACGTTGACATTTTCTTTTTCATTGTTTTGAAGAGAAGTCTCGCAGGACAAGACACGGAGTCACGAGAACTACGATTATTCGGGGAAAAAAACACGTTCAATGGCAACACCGACCCCCTGCTGCACTAACTTTATTACAAATTCAGAGTTTAGCTTGTTTTGCGAAAAACTATAACGGTAAGGCGCCTTAAGAACAGTGACTAGTTATTACTGCTAATGTAACACTATCGTTAAAAGAAACGGTCTGAGTAATCAAAATGAATGATTTCTCTCAGAGAGCTAGGATTACAGGAATCGAGAAGTTTTCACCAAAATCTCACTTATGACGCAGAAATTTGAAAGGAAACCTGAATTCAGAATTGTACGGTAGAAAGTGCCGTTGTTTTCTCGATGTTCGTCGACTGCTAGCTCAGGGAGTTTTTGTGTCAGAGTGGCCATCTTTACATGATTACAATCTGCGGCTCCACCGCGCAAATGAACTAGTGTTTATAGCGTGCAGTAGCGGGCCCCTAGTTCTCGTTTTCTTGTTCGGAAAGAGCTAAAACATTTCCCAAGAAGCCGTTGTTGGGGTGTTGTTGTCTGCAAGACTTCTTCATGTGGGCGTTCAAACTGCATCGTTGTCCAAAACATTTCCCACAGTTTTGACAAGAAAACGGCTTGACGCCGTCGTGCGTCCTCATGTGCGTCACTAGGCTGCTGGCTTGCGTGAATCTCTTATTGCAAATTTTACAAGGATACGGCCTCTCTCCTGAGTGAGTCCGCATGTGGGCGGTCAGACAGGCAGTTTGGGCGAAGGTTTTACCGCACTTTTCACACGAAAACGGCCTCTCGCCCGTGTGGGTCCTCGTGTGGATGGTCAGTAGACGAAGTCGCATGAACCCTTTCCCGCAAACCTCGCAGGGATACGGCTTTTCCCCCGTGTGGGTTGCCCTGTGGATGTTCAAAGTCCCACCCTGGGTGAAACTTTTCCCGCACGTTTCACAGGAAAACGGCTTCTCGCCCGTGTGGGTTCTCATGTGGACGGTAAGTTGATGAACTCGCATGAACGTTTTAGCGCAAATGTCACAAGAATATGGCCTCTCTCCGGTGTGACTCCGCATGTGGTCTGTCAGGTGACCGGTTTGGGAGAAACTTCTACCGCAGGTTTTACACGAGTACGGCCTCTCGCCTGTGTGGATTCTCATGTGGGTGGTCAAACTCCCACCGCGGGTAAAACCTTTACCACATATTTTACACAAAAATGGCTTCTCGCCAGTGTGGGTACGAATGTGTTCCGACAGGTGAAGACGTCGGACGAAAGGTCTACCACAAACTTTGCAGGTAAACGACCTCTTCCCTGAGTGTTTTTTCTTGTGTGTTTTCATAAGATATTTATTCTGAGACTGTTTTCCAGAAATCTTCGAGTTTACAGACTCTTTACCTGCCTCAGAGTTACCATAGCTAGCTGGCATGGGAGAGTTGGCCATATTTTCAAAGTCACTTCTCTTCTTTGGGTTTAGATCTTCATTTCTGGTTGATTCAGAGTCCTCATAGTTGGTCTCTTGCTGATCCTGGTTCCCAGCTACTGGAGAGTTCTGCAGCTGGACCTGGATTTTGGGTTCTGGTTCCCTGTGGCCACTTTCATCGGACATTGGAGTCACCATGACGATATCAGCCTCCTGCTTCAGTTCAACCTGATCATCCTTCATTTCCTCTTTCACCTGTAGAGGTTCTGGTTCCTTCTGCTCCAACCTGAAGTTCTTGTACCGGTTACAGGGCTGCTGCTCAGGAAGAACCTCATTAGCATTCCAGATGTAATGATGTGGAAGTTCTGGGGAGACAAATGGACATGAGAAAATGGTATTAACCTTTCTTAACAAGGCACATATTTTAAACAATTTAAAATAAAGACAAGTCAGGAACTATTGAGTTGTGGGTGTTTTTTCCAACAGCTTCACTGATTTTGATCACAGACATCTCTATGAAAACTTAATAAATAAATCTAGGAACCGTTTACAAAGTCCCCTAACTTCAGGGATTATCTAGTCATTTATTATGAAGCAGTCATTATCAAATCAACATAAGCGTACAAGATTTTAAATGCCAACAAGATGGCATCTTTGGAAAACTTTAAACCCTTATAAGACTGAACTGTTTTGGGTTTATTTGGATCAGCTGACCTCTTATGTATGTGCCTTAGCACCCCAGATGTGGACTGTACTATTTTTAACCATCTTGGTTCCACAAACATCTTGCTGGTTCATTTCCATCGAGACTGGCCCATTGTGGTTTTGTTTGGTGCGTCTCTGTGAATATTACTAGTAGAACTTCTTGTGTTATTTCACAATGTTTTGTTTTAAGGGCTTCTTCTACAGATGCAATCTGACGTCTTTATAAGTAGAATTACTCGGAATCATCTTCCTGAGGCTGCTACAGTCAACATTAGTTAACTTGGCAAAGTTAGACAAGTTCTCTGTTTACTAGGTTTAGATGTTGGTAAGCTAAAATGGATCCTTATTTTCCTCATTAGGGTCAGTTTTTAATTCTCATTTTATAATGAGTACATTGTACTTTTCTGAAATTGAACTCCCACTTGGCCCATGGGGCTTGTTTGTGGGTTATGATGAATCTATAAGAGGGTCTATCTAACATTCTGTTCTGGAAACTAACCGAACACTGAAACCTCTGGGGAGCATTGTAAAACAACAAAACGATCAAATAAAAATGTGCTAGTATTTAAATTCATTGGTCCATGATTTCATATAGACATTTTCAGAAACTTCATCTGACAGCCCAGGTATTATTTCATTGAACTCAAATTAGATTTGATTTACAAACACAATATAAGAAAAAGGGAAGCTGGAGAGAGCTGACTTTTTTTGTGTTAAAGAAAAGTATGAAATGATTTTAAACACAAAAAGTAAGAAAATACATTTTTGGTCAATTATTGTTATGACAATACTTCTTGGCAATTAATCTCATACTGTTGGAAAGTCTGTCTCAGAAGGAGATGGATTCTCACCAGTATGTGGGTAGTAATGTGGTCTAACAGTTGAAGTCTGAGGAAAAATCTACCACAAACTTTGCAGGGAAACAACCTCTTCCCTGAGTGATTTTCTCTTGTGTTCTCATTAGATATTTTCACTTCAAATTTAATTCAAAAAGATGAAGAAAAGTTAATTATTGCTGATTTAAGTCTATGAGATTCATTGTCGGGGTTTATTGCTGCAGTGTAAAAGATCTGTAGCGGTTTGACTTGGAGAGGATCTGAGAAAGCCTTTGAATGAAGACACTGTTGCTGAATCACCATGTTGTGAAGAAGATGTTCAGGTTTGTCCATGATCATCTTCAGTTTATGAAGTATCCTCCTTTGCACAATCCTCTCCAGAACAGAACCAGCTTTCTTTATCAGTTTGTTCAGTTTCTTTAAATCAGTTTGTGGTTAAAAATCAGGCTTACATCCTTCACTTGCATCTTTACTGTAGAGCAACCCCATTTTAAGTAGGTGGGCTATGAAGGCTACAGCTAGTATGCAAGATGTTTATTACGGTCCATTTTAGCCCATATGACATAGCTACAATGAAGTTTTAGTTAAAGTGCACAGGCCTCTGACATCCACTCACACATACTTTTAAAACTGTTATTTACATTTTACATCCCTTTTTAGAAAAGGAGGGTTAATAAATATTTTTGGATAAATCTGGTTTAAGCTTGCAGTAAGCTAAATCAACAATATGCTGTCATGGCAAACATGACTATTCTTATTCTTACTGTACTTTTCTAAAGAGGACTCCACTGTTACTTCCTTTACAATATGCTTTTTAAAAAAGCAGTGCTAAGTCTAATTTAGCATTTTCAAGTGTTCAATTTCTATTCCTCTTTGTAATATTGAATCAGTCTAATATATGTAGACTATATTTATTTTCTACACCATATTTTGTCAAGGTGTTTTTCAGTATGTACATGATCAGTATTGTCCAGATGTAATTTTGGGAAGAAATAAAAAGATTGCTTTTGGTGCAGAAGACTGCGTAGAACTCCTTTTTTGTCATTCAATGAACTACTCTGGAATTGATAAGGAACTGGATTGATAGGCAAAATCGACAATGGCACTGATATTGATAAAAACTTATCAATTCCCACCCTTAATGTGGTGGGAGACAACGATGGAGCTGCAGGTCCATGACTGAGGTGGAAGATGAGTCAGCTGAGGTAAGACAGGGAAGCTGTGAATCAAGGGAGGATGGGCGGTCTGTTAGGCTGGGGGCTGACCACACGTCTCACGTTGTTCTGCTGGCGCCTTTTCTCCAGGTTCCTCCTGTATACCTCCTTGTTGTATCTGATCTTGACTGTCAGTCTAGAACTTATACATTTTACTTAACTTAGCCATATCCTGTAATGTAAATGGTCTACTGAGCCCAATTAAACGCAAACTTAAAAAAGCAAACATGATGTTGCAGTTCGCAGAATCTTTACCTGGGTCAGACTTACTGCAACTCTCTGAGGCGGGAAAGACATCCATAGCATGACTGTCACGTATGTTCCCATCAGGTCTCTTTTTTGGATCTTCATTTCTGGTTAATTTGGAGTTTTCACAGTTTGTTTCTTCCTGATCCTGGTTCTCAGCTACAGGAGAGTTCTGGAAAAAGCCCTGGATCATGTTTGGTTCTGGTTCACTCTGGCCACTTTCATTAGAAGTTGGAGTCACCATAACTGTAGTCTCCTGCTTCAGTTCAATCTGGTCTTCCTTTACTTCTTCTTTAATCTGTGGAGGTTCTGATTCTTTCTGGTCCAATCTGAAGTTCCTGTACCGGTTACAGAGCTGCTGGCCAGGAAAAACCTCATTAGCATTCCAGATAAAATGATGTGGAAGTTCTGGAAAGACAAATAGACATAATTAAAAGTTATTAACTCCCCTCTATATTTCAGATTCCTGCTTGAAAATAATGAACTTAAACAACTACAATTAAGTTGTGAACACATTTAAAACCTGATATGGAAGTGGAATCCATCTCCAACACGTTTTAGAGGAGCGCTGCTCATGGTTTGCTGCAGTAGCTCTTGATCACTACTAGGTTGTTACAATTTTTTTTGTAGTTTTTCAATAGTCTTTTGTTTTATAAATTATTTTTCATCATATATTAGACTGATACAATGTTACAAACAGGAATAGAAATTTAACACTTGAAAATGCTAAATTAGACTCAACACTCCTTTCTTAAAAAGCATATTGTAAAGGAAGTAACAGTGGAGTTTGGGACGCTGTGCTGCTTGAGGGATTTTCTTCATTACGTTTTCCCTTTTTACCATCTTTTTGATGAGTAACCATGACAACGAACAAGTTGTTTACGGACAGGAGCAGCTGATCGAGACATCAAGAAGCCAAATTATACCCAGACTGAGACACCAAATCCCCCATGAGTTGAAGAGGAGATGTTGTGGATTTAAAACAGAAGCAGAAGAAGCTCAAGCCAGTGCTTCCAAATGTGATCATCCGTAATGTCCGGTCTCTTGCAAATAAGAAGGACGAGGACAAATCTGCAGTTTCATCAATGCAATGTGTTTCACCAAGACGTAGCTGACACACAACGTCCCTGTCACACCTCAGCTGTCTCATCTTTAATCTCAATCAACACTCCTGACACTCTTCACAACAGTGATCCAGCAGCAGAGTGTCTTCAGTTGGAGATTTCTTTAGATCCGCTGCAGTACAGACGGTACAGGAGATCCTTCCTGTCTACAACCCCATATAATGAATGTGAAGAGACTGAGATGGCTACTGCAAATATTAAATTCCCTTCTTGGAAAATTAAAAGAAAAAAAAGTATATATTTTTGAATTTGATGTGAATTCATACAGTTGTTCACTGGAATAACATTAAAGAGAAAATAAGCTCCATCTTAATAACTTACAAGCCTTCATAAAAATTACTGAAAACTCATGAATTAAACTGATTCTTGCAATACAGAAAACAGTATACACAACATAAAACAAAGATATGACAATTATTAATGGTGAGCATATAATACACATTTTCCTTCCAAATAAATTAGACACTATATTTAAGGACTGGGCAGATACAGTGGGTAGGGAAAGTATTCAGACCCCTTCAAATTTTTCACTCTGTGTGTCATTGCAGCCATTTACTAAAATCGAAAAAGTTCATTTTATTTCTCATTAATGTACACTCAGCACCCCATCTTCACAGAAAAAACAGACATGTAGAAATGTTTGCAAATTTATTAAAAAAGAAAAACTGAAACTGGTTGGGTACAAACATGTACTAATACCAAAACCAACAGATATACTGAGGTATGCCACCTCTGCTCACACACATCCACAATGCAAAAACAGTGCCATGTCACGTGCGTGGAAAATTGGTCAGAAAAAAAAAAAAACTATTGGGAACACTCAATGAAAGTATATAAATAGGGTATGTAGGTGGGGTAAATGGCATATAGTTATACATAAAAATAAGAAGCATCATCCTTAGTATTACTAAAGGACTTGCAAGCGTGGAAACATCAGTTAGATAAAGAGAGACCCTACAATTTAAACAATAGGTGTGTTTATTTGTCTCCTGGAGAAGCACTGGGACACGTGCTGTGGAGTCGACTTCAAGCACAATCATAACATCTGCTTCTGGTCCAACCTGAAAACAAACGTCACTGCGTTCTCGAGCTTGAGCCAAAAATATCCACCGAAAAAGAAGCTTTAAGTGGTCGTCGTACCTGTTCTGTGTAGCTTTATTTGCGGTTTCCAGGTGATATCCAGCAGTTTTCTCTGCCGGTCGATCTCTTTTTCGTACTGGACGATGGTTTTTTCAAACTGGGTGAATATTTCTTCAGCAGCAGCAGTTAGTCGCTCGCTTATAAACTCTCTCAGAGACTGAACTGAAGACATCCTTACTGCAGACACTCAGATATTCAGATCAGTTGACAAACAAATAAACAACAAATATACGATATCGCCAACCCAAAGCCAAGACGCCGTTTTAACTGTTTACTTCCGCTGGTTTCCACAGTAAAATGTTCCGATAGAAACAGGTAACTTTCGTTCCGGTCTCAACTCCAAACCGCATGTATAGCCTTTATTGTCATTGTATTGCAGAATACAACGAAATTGGGGGGTGCACCTTAAAGGAAAAAATACAAATGATAAAAATAATAACGATAATAATAAATGTAGAATTTAGCAATATACAGAATTTGAGTGATAAAAGAACAGTAACAGTTTCTGGTCCAGCTTGGTCTTCCTGAGGCCACTTAGGAAGTGTAGCCTCTGCTGAGTCTTCTTCACCAAGGCCTTGATGTTGTAGGTCCAGGAGTGGTCTGCAGAGATGTACGTGCCCAGGAACCTGAAGATGGTGACAGTTTCCACCTGCTCTTCATTTATGAGAAGGGGTGTGTGGTCCTGTCTGTGTATGTATCAAGTAAGATTGCAATTCCTCTAATGATAGGGTTTGTTCCAAAATCTCCATTGACAACCATGTTCATTTGTCCTATTTTACAACTCAACTAAACATATTTACAGTCAGTACAAAAAAAAACAAAAACAAAAAACAAACAAAGAAACAACATTATTGTCTCTAAAGATACATTTCACATCTATGGCAACTGTAGTGAAGGTCTTCTAGGTCCCTCAGTTACTTGCCCTGTGATTCGTAACACTGTCTTGGTAGGACTGTCTTACCAGACGACTGTAACCAGCCTCAGGTCAAATAGCAACAACTTTCCTGTGCTCTTCATTTCAGCTTAGATAGCGCTCGATTCAGATGTTGTATGAATATCGACACTTAAAATGTAGATGTTTGGAGAGATTTGATCAAAATGAATGTAAAATAACATTAGATAGCGTCTTAGGTAAGCATCCGCTAAGCTATCCAAGCTAAGATAATTTGCAGTAACTAAACTAAGACGGGTGCCTTCCAGCTGGTTTCCAGGTCTTTTCTTTCCACCCATTCATAGCGCAGCATCATGCAGTTCAAGCAAAAAGAGGCTTCACAAGCACTCTCCAGAAACCCGTGGGTGACATCACAGGGGTTTTGTTGGTTCATCTTACAGCCTTTGGTCTCCTCTTGAGGTATCTTTACTCCTCCACCATCTCAATGTTCAAACTCTGAATGTTACTTGTTTTGTATCAACATAAAATAGATAGGATGTTTGGCATTAAGCCAAAGTTGCTTAAAGTATAAATTCAAGAAAACATCATCTATGTGTTTAGTGAAAAATAATCCTGAAGTCCTTGTGTAATGTTGTGTTTCAGTGGTGTTTGTTCAGTAATGGTGTTTTCCAGCTGGAGTTGAAGGTGGAACCTCCTCAGGGAGCTCCAGGTGAAAAACAGCCTGAAGCTAAAACTGCAGAACAAACACCTTTACTTCAAGCAAAGGAAATCTAGTGCAAACACCAATTATTAGGAGTTTATTAACTCATACCAGACACAATCATTCTCCAGTTTTACTTGTTCTGCAGTTTAACCCCTCAAAACAGGTCATTTGCAGATCTTAGAAGTGGAAAACGTTATCAGTGTTTTCTTGCAGACTGAATGCATTTTGGCCATGAAAGTAGTGACTGATGTGTGTGTTCAGGCCTCCTCATTCTCTGCTGCCAAAGGAAGTTGTGAGACAGATTTTTTTCAGCACTTAATCAAATATGCTAAAAATAAGCTGGCCAACATCTATCCATCATCTATACACATTTAGAGTCAGAAAGCTCTGTTAGAGTCTATTCCAGCTGTCTTCAGGCAAAATGCAAAAGTACACCTGGACAGGTGACCAGTCAATCACAGGACCACAGAAAGACAAACAATTACACACACTTATGGGTGACTTAGAATTGCCAGTTACCCTGATATACATGTTGGACTAGAAGCTGGAGTATCTGGAGAAAACCAGCACAAACATGAGGAGAACATACAAACTCTACACAGAAACACCCCTGCTAGGAGCCAAACAAACACCTTCTAGATGTGAAGCAACAGTTTTTGGCTACTGTAGGCTACATAGTGATAACAACAGTTTGTACCAGTAATACAATAAGCAGGTTTGAAAAGGTTCAAAGAGTGTAGCAATAAGATGAACTTTGTCCTGCCTGGGAGGTGTTCCAGGTAGACCAAAACAGGAGGAGGCCCCGTAGTGACAAATAAAGATTATTATTATTATTATTATTATTATTATTATTATTATTATTATTATTATTATTATTATTATTATTATTATTATTATAAGCTCCCCTCCCCCACCACAGGCTCTATCCCCCAGCCCCATCATTAAACCCTCAGGTTAGATAGCATTAACACCTGTTATTATTAACCCATTATATTTTTTAAGTTAACTGATTGTTCCAATTAATGATCCTGTTAGGAGAGTTTCCAGATGACCCCCATAACCCTGAAGGAGATCGAAGCAGGTGATTTTAATCTAACAAAAGTGAAGTCAATAAAAATGACACATGGAGTGCCCACATGTCTAAAAACAAGCCCAAATGATGATCCCCCCCATAATTGTGCCTAACAGCAGGCATGATGTATTTCTACAGAAATTGTGTTTTTGTTTTATACAAGAAAAAAGATTGTCCACAAGTCCATCTCTTACAGACAAAAAGATTAAGAAAGGGGGGTACTCACTTCTCAACATGACTGTATATGTAAGTGCACCCTCCACACCTGCTTAACTTAACATGTATCACAGTGTTGTTGTTTGAGTCATTCACATCAACAGTAACTTTCAGTCGGGACTGAAGAAGCTGTTTTGGAGTCTGTTAGTTGCACCAACTTGTTGACAGCAGTGTACAGTGACAGTGGAAGGTGACACAACCACAGCTCCACTGGGAGACCTGGATGTTGTGGAGGAAACTCCCTGAAGGAAATAATGTGAAAGCAGCTAAGAGAGGAAAGTCCTGGCAGAAAAACAAGAAGGAAAAGACAGTGGTACCAGGCAGAGGACAATGGCGGCAAGTCCAGCGGCAGGACGGACAGATGGAGTTCTGAGGACAAACATGATCCGAGTGTTCATCAGCTCCACTTTTACAGGTCAGAGGAGATTCACTTTGTATCTCAGAGTCAGGGGTGTTTTTAGAGACCTGGAGGAAGATTAGGGAGTTCAAACCCTCTGAGATGATTCGTGGCCATGCGTTTATCTGATACAGCGTAAGGAGAAAACACTTTGGATTTCTGTATCTACAATTTAAATTCAAGGTTGTCACTTGAATAAAAAAAAAAACGTTTTCTGAACATGCTTGATGCATATTTGAGCTGTTCATGGTTAAAAGAAAGGATACTGGGGTGCTGTGTAAAATTCAGAGAGGTTAGATTAGCTGGATTTCTTCAGAGAAGTACACCAAACTACTTTATTGAAAATGTTAACATTTTGGAAATGTAATGACTGCCCCAAATCAGAAAGGCAATATGAAAACTGAAAAAGAAAAAAAAGAGTGATTACTACATTTATCTTTTACTTATTTTAGACAATATGAAGCCAAGATAGTTTCAGTTTTCTGTTCTCACAAAACTCGATTTTTCTAAATATACTTTTTTTTTTTTTTGCATTTTTGGATGTGTGTCAGATTCCAATTTTGCTAGTAAGGATAGAAATGCATAATTGTCATTATCATTGGGTCCAAAGGAAGTAGCTATGAAATACTGTTTTAGGAGGAAAGGTTGGACAATGATGGACAGAGGATCATTAGCTCCCTTTCACACTGGCAAATACCCCATGTCTAACACTTGGATCTGGCGTTTCGCCTGTCCTTTATACATGAACTGACATGGGGTGGCATGTCGAGCTGGCCCCACCAATGACCGTGGGTACACTGTAATTTCAGTGTGTAAAAGAAAAGGGAGCAAGCCTAAGCTTGTTCAAGCACTAGAAAATGAAGCTACATTCACAAATGACACTTAAACATTTTCCGTAATATTAACCTAGTTCGGAGATGGTATTGATATTTCTGGACTCGGAGGAATCTAGGATGGACCATCACCATAGGAACATGCAATGTATTACCTGAGGAACACTACAAGGCTCTGCATGAGGAACTGTACTTTTTAAATTCTACATTCTCCCACTTAGCACCACCTGACGTCGATGAATGTGAATAGTGGCTCTGTGAATTATGTTCCCAATGAGTATTCCAGATCTTTTTTGGAAGAATGAGGCAGTGTTGAGGGACAACTACTTTTCTATCCAAACTTTTATTGGAATCTGTTGCAGGTACTGTGTCGTTACAAATTCAATTAAGCTGACAAGAAAAAAAAACCATTGGCATTAGCTTTGTCTTCGGTTCGGTCTGCAAATGAATCCAAGTTAAAACGACAAATTCACAAAATATATCAAAGCCCAGTAAAAACTTCAATGATGTCTTTCAACTTCCACTGAATTGAACCATCTTATGACTGACTGGTTTTCTGCTCTGTGTTCAGATATGAGCAGTGAGAGGAAAGCCCTGTTGGAGAGAGCTTATCCAGAAGTCCTGTCCTTCTGTCGCCGTCTGGGACTGGTCTTTGAGGTCAGTTCACCAGGAATCCTAACCAGCAATAAAAGATCATGCTTTTATACTCAGCCAAGCCAGAACATCATGACCATTTCCAGCTGAACATCTAAGACCTGGGGATAGTTGCACAAAATAATTTTAAGTTTGCCACATAAATAAATATTTGAGACTTCACTTCTTAGTTTCAGAACTGATTTTGTCTTAGTTTACAAGGTTTACTGCATTCTCCACATGTTTAAAGCAACACAAAGGAGTTTTTTCATGTTAAAATATTTAAAGTTCATTTGAAGGAATATTTGACTCTTCAATCCCCAGTCTTGAAAAATCCAGCCTTTGGACTCTGTCCTGGTCTTCTTTTGAGGTATTATGTCACATATCAGCATTTATGAAATGAGCTCACAGAGTTACAGCAGATGTCATAGTGGAGGACAGAAGAAGAGTCTTGAAAAAGTAATGATGCCAGAGAAAACTAAAATTTGACTGAACAAGAGATTGATGTCATAAAAGAGACCAAACCTCCATGTCTGCAGGGGGAGCTACCGAGCTAAAAATGTAAAGGGGACCAAAGCTCACTCGGATTGGTATATAGTGGATGTGCTTCTGTCAGCTTTTGAAGCAACATGACTTTGCCACACAAGAGGAAAAGTCAGACTGTATATAATAATGGACGAAGCATTCGCCCACGTGACCCACTGTTTACTAAAGACCTATTCTGAGGCCCGTTTTTCTCATATGTAGTATGTATATCAAAGTTAGCTTTGCTACCAGCCTCTTAAGCCGAACCCCACCAAAATATCTGCAGAACTGCCATTAGACGTTTATGGTGGGATATACCGTTTAACATGTTGACTCGACAGCGAAATCAAAAATGACAGTCATGTTTACCTGCATTAGAAATAAATGTATTGCTTGATATAAACTCTCCTGGTCTGGTACAAAAAATTTTACCCCGTCAGGGTTGTCATGGCTTTAAAATCAAATGATTAAGACTAAAAGTTTTTTTTTTTTAAACCAGGCTGTAAATATGCGTATTTCTGCTCTGAAGTCGAACATTTTAATGTCAGAGTCGATGGAAATTGACTTGCTTTTCCAGTCAGCCTCTAGTGGTCAGTCGAGGAACTGCAACGAGTCTTAGTTCTGCATGAGCCTCAACACGGAAGTCAGATGGGTAGCTTCGAAACCAGTCTTCAGAAACCAAATGGGTCACTGTCCATTGTCTTATCCAGTCTAACGTCTCTATAAGAGTCTCTATAAGTCATAATTTGAACATTTTTTAAAGATTTAAGACTATATCATTACAATGTCCAAGTTTTTAAATATAAATTATTTACTAATATGAAATCATTTTATTTATTTTAATGGAAAAAAAGAGATTCAGGAACTGACAGACTAATTCTTGGTGTAGATATATTATCTGCATGTAGATATGTGTGTTCTGAATGGTGATCCACAGGAGTTTTATTTTGCTTCTGATTGCAACAGTTAAAATGATATAAAGCCCCTAATTATGCATAATCAGTGGCCTTTTTTCTTTTTTTGAGTGACAGCTGTATTACAATCGATAGTGTCAAATGTCTACCTGCCTATTTAATTCCCTTTTGATGAGCTTCTCACCTAGAGTTATTTACATTTTAGATGAGCTTCCACTCTTCAGCTTGACATTGGTGACTTACATATTAAAATGTCCAACTTTGCTGCAGAAATAAGCATATTTACAGTCAGGTACAATAAACAGTTTTGGTCTTCATAGTTAAACTTCATCATGACACTGGCGCCATTTAGTCAGTTCCAAGTCCTCCAAGTCTGGACTAGTGTACTCATTAGTTCTTACTTTGCAAGTACAACTCAGGGGAACGTACTTTGGAGGACTTGAGGATGCACGTCAGTCGATCTACTGTTGTAACAGCAGTTAAGTGTACTTAATGACATCACCGCTCAGCCGACAGGCAAAAGCTTGCTGAAAAACATGTGTAGTTTAACTGAGGATAAAACAAACACTGCGAACAACTCAGAAGAATCATTGAATCCTTGATTCAATGATTCTTCATTGAATCAAGGAGCTACACAGAGATACGGGATTGCAACCGTACTCTGAGATGTGGACTTTGAGCTAGAACATAACTTCAGCTGGAGATGCTGGTATTTCATTAGTAATGTTGAGAAATTGCCCTCTGAACAGTCTCTAAAATACTTGCAGAGTGATTAGTGAGGTCACTTCCTGTCCAGGTGGTGGATCTGCGTTGGGGTATTAGAAATGACACCTTCGGAGACCATGAAGCCTGTGAGATCTCCCTGCAGGAGATCCAGACTTGTCAGAGGATTTCTGCAGGCCCGTCTTTCATTGTGAGTGTTTCATCTGAAGGTTTGACATTGTTGATTATGGCCTGATGTGTATCTACTTTTCTGTTCTGTGATGAGTTTGAATTCAATAACAAAAAAAGAAAAAAGAAAAAAAAACCAAAACAGCTGCATTCTCTGCAGACCAGCTCTGAATTCTGACTTACTTTAGATGCTTTACTGTCACAAATCATATCCCAGTGGAAAAATCCTCTCAGTTTATATAATCCAAAGCCTCTGTGACAAATAAAAATTAGTTTTAATCTTTCATATCATTCCTGTTGCCAGTTTAACACCACACAAGTTGTTGCTAAATGGCAACTTTAGGGAAACATCAAATTTTTTCTTATTCTGACTGAACCCAGTTATGGCTTGGATTTGTGAAATATCCATTGAGTTCTTTCACGAGTCTATGATTACCTTGGTGTTCTATGGGCATAATATAGAGTGATAAAGATTTTGCAGCTCTAAATTAACGTTTGCACGTAATTTTGAGGTTTTCACTTTAAGAGTCTGCAGAGGTGCCTGAGGATTGGAAACCATCTGCTCTCTGATCGGACAGTTTGATTTGTCACCATCCAATCAGATAGAGGTGTAAAGACAGGGACAAATTTGCAACCCCAACTTCGCAATCTCACACACAGTTTTGAGGTTTGCGTCTGTAAACAAAATATTCACAAAAGAACTTCTATATTTTTCACAAATAGAAATCTTTTTTCCATCCTTTTCTACACATTCAAAACTTGAATTTTCACACAGATTTCTTTTACAGGAGGATAAAACTATATTTAGAAGTGCAAACTTAAAAATTATGTGCAAACATCAATTTAGAGCCGTGAAATCTTTGTGATTCTATATTGAAGCTATAGTATTGAAGCTCAAGTTTCTTTTCTTAATTTTCCCTTGTCGGGGCTCCAAAGGCCCTGCTGGGGAACAGGTATGGCCACCGAGCTCTTCCTCGTCTCATCCCAGAAAAACAGTTTGAGGTACTGTTGTCCAAACTTTCCAAAAACCCAGACGGTGTCAAGCTGATGCAGCAGTGGTTCCTGAAGGACAACAATGCTGTGCCGACTATGTACGTCCTGCAGCCAGTCATGGCTCACTTTTCCTGCTATGGTGACCTTCGGCCTGAGTGTGAGCAGCAGCACGACAAAGATGTTCTTTCCTGGCGCTTAGTGGAGAGCCGGCTGCTGCAGCTCCTGTGTACTGCAGCCACAGCTGCTGAGGCTGCTGGTGACATCACAGCTGAACAGAAACACCACCCCTACACCTCAGGTCAGAGACATGGAGACCTCCCGCCAAAGTCATCCTCTATTATAGGATTGTTCAATTTTGGTCCTTTAGGGTCGCTGTAGTCCATGTTTTAGATTATTACCTGCTTCAGCCAGATTCAGATGAATGGATTACCATCAGTTTGTCATCAAGGTCTACACAAGTCTGTTAGTGATCCACCTGAGGCAGGTGTGTTAGAGCAACTTCTAAAACATGTAGGGCAGGGGTTCTTGAGGATACATA
>JAOWBL010009478.1:3767-41494 GCA_028564865.1 Zenarchopterus dispar
CCTGAATTTAAAGCGGGTTATGTTGAAACTCTGAGTATGTTGAACCTGAATTTAAAGCGGGTTATGTTGAAACTCTGAGTATGTTGAACCTGAATTTAAAGCGGGTTATGTTGAAACTCTGGATATGTTGAACCTGAAACTCAAGAAAACTTAGAGTTTTCCGTTTCACAAATTGAGGTTACTTAACCCCGAGCAAAGGGGCTCGGTTGAACCGGTTTCAGAAAGCGAGGTCACTCATACTCGGAGGTTGTTACCGTGGTAACTGACTCTGTGAAGTAAACCAGGTCAAGAGCAGGTTTACTTCAACATATCCCGAGTTACTTTTTGTCACTTCCCCTTTATGAAACTGAAAGGAGCTCAATTTTAACATCTTTGTGGGGACGTGCTTTATATTATCATGAAAACATTAGAACTGACGAAGAATTGTCTTTTCCTCAAGGTGAGAACGTGCACTTACCTGCGTCAGCTGCTCCAGCCTCTGTTTGGTCCCCTTCAGGACGGCGTCTGTATTACGGACTATCATCTCCGGGTTTTCCCTCTGGGCCTCTAAAGTGCTGCCAACAACACGACCTGCGTAGCTGCACAGAGATGGAACATGAGATGGACACGAGCTGCTTCTGCCCCATTTTCTTACGCAGACGTGGTTCTGCTGCTTCGAGGTAGAAGGTAACGATTCAAACATCACTTCAGAGATCTTCACTTGCTTTACCCTGACACTATTCTGTGCCCCATCTTAAATCACTTGCCTTTTCATATGCATCAGCTTAAAGGTTTTATTATTTACACAAAGGTGACGTTCTTCTAGACCTCATATCTCCAGAACAGGACAATACATCCATCCATTATCTAAACTCGTTTCTTCCTATTCAGGGTCCCGGGGATCTGCTGGAGCCTATCCCAGATCTCTTTGGACAAAAGGTAGGAATCCACCCTGGACACGTCACCAGTCCAACACCGGGCCACAACCAGAAAACCCCACACACTCGTTCACATGAACATGTTTATATCGTAGATATTTTTTTCTACACTTATTCTGAGTATTTTATTTTGATTTATTTTGCTTATTCACATGTAATTATTTTTATTCTATTTTTACTTTATATTATTTTATGTTATATCTGCACCGTTACATCAGAGCAGTTTCCTCGTCTGTAAACCTGTTTTACTGGCAATAAAGTGGTTCTGATTCTGATTCTGATGAACAGTTTGGAGTCATGTTTTTGAAGTGTGGGGGTGCTCAGAAAAAAGCACAAGCAAACATGTAAACTCCACACAGAAAGA
Source organism: Zenarchopterus dispar (assembly GCA_028564865.1). NCBI lineage: Eukaryota > Metazoa > Chordata > Actinopteri > Beloniformes > Zenarchopteridae > Zenarchopterus > Zenarchopterus dispar. The sequence goes on from JAOWBL010009478.1 coordinate 5,049, forward strand.
CCCCCAGCTGAGAGTTGAACCTGAACCACTGAACATCTTGGAAAAAAAAAAAAAAAGTGATTTTACCATACTTTTATTCAAACGTAGAGAAATTCACTCACATCTAAATGGTTATATTTGCTGTGATTATTTGTGTCCCAAGGATGTTTCTGATTAATTGGGTGGAGTAATCTGAAAGCAGATCAGCACGCTGATACCGCTCGCTGCGCTGGGCTGTGAGAAAGTATCACATCATCTCACTTGTTTGGGCTGTTGAGCCGATCAAAGGGAAGATTGATCCTTGTAGGAAGAGTGAAAAGGAAAAAAAAAAAAAAAAAAAGAAGAAGTTCATGAGTCACGTATTTCTCATGTTCCAAACCAGCTTTGCTTGCTATCACAATCAGCCACCAGCTCAGTAACCACCACAGTCCACACCCTGGTGTACACAAACACACTCTGGCTGTGGTGACAGGGAAACGCGACTGTGGGAATCACACAGAAGAGACTCGCTGGATTCCACTAAAATGGCTCCACTCATGTGAAGAAGTGGTGTGGCGGTGACGATTCTGTCCTCTAGAGTCATTCTGACCCTGCTGGTCTGGGATCAGATCCCAGCAGAACCATTGTGAAGCTCATAAAGCCTTTAATTATGCTTTTAAGTTTTTATTCTCTTACTCGGATCATGTTTTAATACACACAATCCTCATGAAAAACAGCAATGTTTTTGTACCCCCCCTCCCTCCCCCTCCAGATAAAATGTTCATGTCCTTTAAATGATTTCACCCTTATCTGATTTTAATTTTGGTTTTATTAAATCTGACAACAGTCTATAAGCCTGAGTCTCAGATAAATGCTCTTAGACTGGCTGTGTGAGATATGTTTGTCCAAAACAGCTTTTTGAAGGTTTACCTCAAATTGGAAACCAATTTCCTATTAAATCAGAACACTAAGAGTTGTGTCTTTAATTTAAGTCAGGACAAGATTACAGATTCTTCTAGGAAAATTAAAGAGGCAAAAATATCCTTAAGAAATAGAGAAATAAACAAACAAACCTCATCAGCTGAATAGTATAAATTTGGCATTATTTTGGTGACATTTTCAACCACGAGGGAAAAAAAAGTACCATCTTTTATCTTGTGCTTCATAATAAGATACAGCAAATGTTTTATGTTTTGTTGCTCAGAATGGAAAACAGTGAAACTGATTCTCAAGATGCATCAGTGAACGGCAAAAGATTAAAAGGTGAATTCCAGCTAATCTCTGTGTATTTAAGGATTTGAACACAAAGATGAGAGAGAGAGTGCCTGAGAAAAACAGGAAACGATGCGAGTATCAGCATGTCCAGGACAGAGTTTTTCTGCTTAATAACAGGATATTGGGCTGCATGTAAACGCATTAGCGCATGTAATAAAAGGTAGACCTCCACCCACTGCCCCCGGAAGGACTTTCTACGACCAAAAGAGGGAGATGGTGAAAAACATGAGACGACGGAGGAAGAAGAGGAGGCCACGAGAGACGCACAGCGATGAGTCGGGATGAAAAAAGGAATAAATAAGAGCGCAATTAAAAACCACAACCTCTTCCCAAGGGGGAAATCCCATGATTCCACAGACTCCAGCGAAGAATTCAGAGATCGGTTTCACCACCACACATCTAAAGCATCTGCTGCTGTCAACGCCTCACAAATATTGTGGCATAGTTCATGTTTTCTTTTATCTTCATTAAAGCTAGAAATTTGCCCCTCTTCATTAATTACAACGCTGCATGGTGTCATGGGTGGGAAAACAACTGAGATAGCAGGCCATTATTGTGGCTTTAAATCTCCTGATGGGTAAAAACGTTTTTGGTTTCTTAAGGTGTTATGCAGGTGATTTCATGAGCACACAGCAGTTAATGTGTTATTTATTTAAGGATATAAAAAGATAGGCAGAATATGCCATTTATCAGTAGGTGTACATTGTGTTTCTGAAAGGAAAAGTAATAGAGCTAATCATGAAAAATGTGGTGGTGACTATTGCAATTATCTCCTCTAATGAATCTCGAAGCTTAATGGTAAATAGAAAAGATGGGGAAAGCAGAAAGTATGGAAAATGCATCCTGATAATCAGGTAGTGGGAGGAAAACACCTTTAACAACCGCACAGGTTTCATATTCTGTGACCTGCTCAATATCCGTTAAAGTTGGATTTGAAATATGCAAATCAGTGTAATATATCTGCGTGTGAATATTAAGAAAAGGGAAGCCTTTTGGTGGATTTGCATCTTAGAGCTTTAGGTAAAAGGGGCACATTCAAAAATACAAGTAAAAGTGGAAGCGGTTATCTTTTTGAAACAGCTGAAGTTAAGTTCAGTAACATCTGGATCAAATCAATGACAAAAGTCAATACAGGCATGTGATTAATAATGTAAAATAAGGGATCCACTGAGATGAAGCTACACCACCAGGATGTTGATGAGGATTTTGTTTTTCTTTCTTTTTTTTTTGCTTCCAAAAGATATTAGTAATTCCAGGACACAGATGCTGTCAGGTGACAACTTGGAGTTCACTCATATGACCACTCAATGTATTAATTATTATTGAAGTCATGGGTCTTGAACATAAAATCTGCAGTGAAAGGACTACAAAAAGAGGTTCAATGTGGCTGTAGTTTGTAACGAGACAGAACTAGTGACATACCTGCTGAAACCTTAACAGATATTAACAGCTAATGTTTTTATTACAGAGACTGGCGGTGACCCCGTGCTTCATTTTTCATTGAGTTTATTGCTGGATTAAATGAAATGACTAAAGTCAAAATGGAATAAATGAATACAAGTTCAGAATGGATGCTTCTCTGATTTTCTTCTGAATAAATAACTCTTTATAGCAGGAATAACATAAGGTTCAACTGATGCATTCGAAAGCTAAATTCAAGGCTTTTGAAGTCACAGAGAATCATTTCTCCTCAACTATTCATTATTGCCATCTAGTGAACGCCGAACCCTTTTTAAACAGGAGAAGACAGCTTAATAACAGTATCTGCATATCTAAAGCGTCTTCTTTTGTTGGATATCTGCCTTCCTGGTGAATGTGCTGGAGGATGTCAGCGCCGTGAATGAGTTACTGAGCAGACTACAGACTGTCGGGCTGCTGTGTGTGTTTGACACCAGATGATAATATTGCAGACTCGGTGCCACAAACGACTCGGAGAGGTGTGACTGAGTGGCATTTAATAAGAGCCGCAGAGCGACAGACATAAATCACCGCCACCATACTGACAATGCTGCTCCGCTGTTGCCGTCGGTTACAGCGGGGCTGCCAATGGTAACACACACAGACTCGGCCGAGATTTATTCTTCTGTCTTTGCAGTTTAAAGGATCTCTGGTGTGACACCCACTCAAACACACACACACACACACACACACACACACACCCTGGGCAGGTCACTAATGGATAACAGGGCAGATAATAAATGCTTACAAAGATCTGGAAGATCTCACATTTTACTGTACACAATGTCATAAAACATTTGAGTATCTGGAGGACTCTCTGTATGCATGGCTAGGGTCAAAATCAAGATTTGATGACTTGGTATTGTGGTGCCTGGGGACCCAAAAATCAGTCATCCACAAATCCAGGTTAAATCTCTCCCAGAAATACCAACATCTTTTCTGGACCAAAGTTGATTTGAAATGAAGGCAAGTTTCTGATATCAATGATCAGTAATCACTACTTTATCTGCCATTTTCTGTGGCAGTGTTCTGAGATATTGTATCCATCAAAATGCCATGCTGTGGCCTAAAGCGTAGTCACATTCAAAAACGTCACGATACAAAATAATTTTCATAAAGACACAGGGGTTACATGTTGATGGTTGCTGGTTAGTCACCAAGCTAAATTAAGTTATCAGTTCATGGTAGGTGTTCACTGAATTTTCCATAACTTTTGTGTTTTCTAACAACACATTAGCTCTTCTTTGTGTGTGTTTGTGTTACAGGTCGAATGTTTGGATGAGCTGGAGCTCCTGTCAGAACAGGGGGAAAGTATGCCTTTTCTAACAAAGTTTGTGTGTGGCTCAAAAGGTAATCTTTAGCTAACTGAATAAAGAAATAATCAGTCAGAACCTGGCTCTGTTTCCTGGATCAACCCAATAAATCACCACTGCCAAACTGTTTGTTCGTGCCAAGGATGCAGCTCTTTGTCCTTGCACTAGTAAAAGATTTCTTATAGCTCAGAGAAAGTGTTTATGGAAATATCCTGTTATTAACCTTGGCCACGAGTTAAGAGACTTTTAAAATCTCATTAACACCTACTCACTCACAGGAAATGTTAACAGTAACAGATAACTGTTACAAAACCTTGGGTAATCTTACCTAATTTGAATACAAGAAACATGCTCTTTTTTAATTCTCAGGTACAGTAAACCATGAAGTTTTGAGAAATTGCATTAAATAGTAGGGAGCTGCTTTAAAACATGCAAAATACAAAGCATCTGTTGATTGACTCCAAAAACTGAGAACCCTAACTGAACTCTGAGAACCCTAACTCACCAGTTAGAACCCTAACTGGAACCAGTTAGAACCCTAACTGGAATCAAGAAAGCAGACCCCGAGTTTCCTTCTCACTTTACTGTTGGCCAGCAGGTGTCACTGTTTGTACGAATTTCTGTTAGTTTCTCTGAGAAAAATGCCTTAATCACAAATTTAATAGACATGAAGTTTAAAGGTCCTATTTGTTAAGATCGATGAGTCATGCAAGACAGTTGCACACAATTTAAGTTGATTTATAATAAACTTATCAAGAAAACAATCAGGTTCTGACATTAAAAAAAGAAAAAAAACTTTGTTTTCATGTTGAGAAAAAGGTGTTATTTACCTTGGAGAAAACATCTACTGAAGTATGAGTCACCTTTTTCTTTTGTTTGTGGCTCCTGTGACACTTTCCACAGGATTAGATTTTACTTGATTTACTTTGGTTGAGATATCTACTCAATCATCTACTGTGGTAGCAGAGTACTATATAAATACAGCAAGCAGAACTAATAATGGATAAGCACACTCTCCTAACAGCAAGTCAGCCAAAGAACATTTGATCAAAACTCTGCCTGTCGGAGAAGAGACGATTAAATATCTGAATCAGGTCCTCAAGCAGATACTTGACTCTCTGAAAGTCATGTCTAACTCATATGAAACAACTTCCCGGACTTAATGTGTTTTCTGACACGCTCTGTCAGGAAAACAATGAGTGGGTGGAATATCCATTGCGAAAAGCTTAGAGGTACTACAAGATACATTATCTTATTTCTGTTCGTGTAAACATATTTGCTTATATTGCCACAGGTTTGATGTCTCCTTCCCACTTCCCTGACTGAATTAACTGCTTGTTTGAGCATTCACTGGCATGTTGCTCTTTAAATCTGCTCTCTTCTCCCTTCTCATCTGAGTTCCTAGCTGATGTCTAAATGAGCAGACCATTGATGCAGCGGCAAATCATTAAGAGAGAGTAGGGAAGGTCGAGATTATAAAGATGAGGAACAATTAAAAACCCACAGAGACACTGTAGCTCTGAAAAGGTTAACATACCCTTCTAGCATTCGCACGATCAAACAAATGCAGACACATTTGTGGAGGAGCCAGTAAAAGGCATGTACTCCAGACACAGTGCACGTGGGAGAGAGAACACACAAAAGCAGATATGAAAAAACCACAGACATTTAGGGAAAGAGATACAGCAACATTCACACTATGAAGACACCAAAAATATTAGCATCACTTAGAGTACAATACACAACTGTTGGCACTTTAACAGTAAGCTAGGAGGAAGGGTTAGGGTTAGATAGATGCAGTTAATAAAAGCCAGGATTAAAATCGATCTGTACTGTGATCATTTCTAACCACCCAAGGCTCACAAGAAAAAGTGTAAGACATTTGTTTGTCCACATATCCTAAATGTTGTGGAGTTACAGTAAAGTGACAGAACATGTGAGATTTAGCATTTCACATTTTTGGGTTTTTGGATCGATGCTAACCCTTTGAACATATTCATTTAGACAAAAGCCTTAAAGTGTGTGTTCTTTTCATTTGTTTTGTTTTATCTCAAACTTATGTAAGTCATGTAGTCAGTGGTTTCTGACAGCTAAGTGTGAGCGTGACATTTCCTGGTTTGATGGCATCCTCTTCCTCCTCAGACTTCCTGATGTAAATGTAGCTGTGTCCTTGTATATGGTCTGAAGTAAGATAAATTTTAGTTTTTATTTCAATAATTAAGGCATTTTGTGTGTGAGGACCTTAAGCTCAACCTGGCACACTGGATTTTTTTTTTTTTTTTAATGGAAAAACACCATTTCAGCCTTTTATCCAGTATGTCAAACACTGTTGTTGAAGGCTTTCGTTTTGACTAAAAAGGTTTTTGTCTTTTAATGTTATCTGTCCAGGAAATATTATTTTCTATTGGTTTTGTGAATCTTTTTAAACCCTTTGTAAATATAAGAATAAATGTTCTCACTATGAAATGAGGGACTGTAGATTTGTTTGTTTGGAAATGTTTACATAAACCTTTCCTGACTGAAGGGTAGCAGCAACTGCTTCTGTAATGTCATCCGTAATGTATTTCCTCTTTGGTATTACATTAACACACAAATGAACACTCTATACCCAACGCTTCTGATATTATAGAGGAATCCACACATGCTGATGAGCAATTAATTAAATCTATTTTTTAAGCAGTACCTGACTGCTACTTACAGTCTAATTCTTGTGGAAAAAGTTAGATTCTACTTAGCGTTTGACACCTATTTTTGTCAAATAAATGACACTGCATATGACATAATTTTAAGACATGGAAAAAGTTCTGTCATCTAAAACCTTTAAACTGACAAAGGGGATACTTTATTTTTCACATTATACATGCCTGGTCTCTCCGACAGTGTCTCATGCCAATAATTTGTCGGTAACCCTTGACAGTATATTACAATGCAAAGAAAACCTTTCACAAGATTTTACAGTGTACAAGGCTAATGTTATTAAAGTGAATATTTAAAGCCCGACTGTGATTTTCCTTGAAAAGGTCAGAGTCCAGCTATAACAACCAAAAAGAGAAGACAAGGGGATGGTGAAAGGATTCAGTCAACTTTGATAGGAGAAAGCCTGGAGCCGTCACCTGTAATGTTAGTGATCCAAAGTGATCTAATGTGATCCAGACAGCTTTCACTGTTTTTATTTGCCACTAATTATGTGACCAAATATTTTTCTGATGTTTATTGTGAGATTGAGGTGCATGCCACTTCCGTGTTAGTTAATATGCTAGATTCAAACAAAACTGGTAGCACGAGAAGAATATGAACCGAATCCCGAATATTAAGGTAAATATCAAATGCATTGCTATGGGCGCAGTCTGCTCTGGCACCTTGTTTTGGGGCCGGTGCCCACTCATTTGAGTCATTAAATATCAACGTTAACTAATTAGTCTTTTCAAGTCTTTTCATGTTTGCGCATGAAAATCCCACTTGCACGTTCAATGGCCGATGTAGTCGTGAAAGTAGAATGTGGAGCATCGTATGAAGACATCTAAACAATCTAATAATTTCTGTACATTTGTCAAAGATAAAAAAAATTGAATGTTTTTTAAATAAAATTAAAAAAATAACGTACAATAAACCAGTGGTCAAGAAGGTGTCATCGTTCCCTGAAGTCTTTAGTACCAAACTGAACTCTACTGCCCCCACGTGGTAGAAAATTTATTGGTGCAGCTTTAAAATTAAATTTGATCAATTCAATTACATGCGTGCATTCTTTTAAAGTGTAAAAATGTATTTTACATAAGCAAATAATGCATCAAACATTGTAAAGACATAAACAGCTCTATCTCTTGTAGATTGTTCATCATGTTCACAGGGGTCTGATACAAACAGATTAAATGTAAAATCCTCTGGCAAATCTAAGTATTGTTTGTTCTATCCCTCCCTCCTTCTCTGCACTCTTATTTCTCAGCACCTTTCTTTCAGTTCATTACTTTCAAGGATTCAGTTCCCTCATCACAAGTTTTCACCTTTTCACTTCTGATTTTTCATCTCTTGTCTTTGTCTGTTGGGGTCATGGTATATTTCCCTGGGTGTTCACGCACAAGATTATCTTGTGTTGGGGAGCTGGCCCTCCGGTGGAATTAATTGCATCAAAGACTGATAACAGAGACAAGGGAAGGGGAGGGGAAGCACAGATTACAATTGGCCCCAGCTAGATAAATAGCTTCAACTAACAACAAACACCATCTCCAATATCCTTCCAACTTTCTTCTCCCTCTTTTTTACCTTTTGTATTGGCCCACCTCTTGATTTCTCATGCTCTTCAGCAAATATTAGTTTTAGTAATACATTTTTTTGCAGCTACTTTTCCATTAACCTCAAAAATTGAAGCTGTTTATTAAGTTTTGAGTCAACATCTAATATCTCAATCTCTTAGAGGTAAATAAAGAATTAAATTAACTACTTTGTTCACCTGCTGCAATGGTTGGAGGGTTTCAAACTCTAGCAAACATCAGTTCATTTAATAAATCTGTTAATAATCAATAATACTGGAAATACTAAAAAGAACTGATATCATGTACAAGTCAATTTGATGTCTACATAAAAAAGTAAAATGAAAAATACAACCAATGTTTTAATTAGTTTATTCATTTTTAATAGACATGATCATAGTCTAAACATAGACTATATACAGGAAATGCTCTGGTCAGTAACAATGTTTCTAAAGTAGATGAGTAACTTTAGATACAAACACACACACACACACACACACACGCATGCATGCATGCATAGGTACCAAAAAAAAAACTCCTTCCCATCCATTCCTCTGTTGTCCTTCTTAAAGCTCGTGTCCTTTACCAGAGAGGCCCGGGAGCTTCAGGGGTCTGTGCAGTATTTTTGCTGTTCCTAGGACTGTGCTCTTTTGGACCGAGATGATGTTCCTTGAATCTGCTGGACCCACTTTCCCAGCTTGGAGGACACAGCTCCAAGTGCTCCAACTACTGTTGGAACCACTGCTGTCTTCATATAAATAAATAAATACATATAGATACACATTTATATGTATTTCTATATTTTCAGGCTTTTACTCCCGTGAATGGACATGCTGTGCTGTAGACATGGCTAAAGCTTTGCTTTTGTCAGTATGTTTAGATAGATGTACATCTTTAAATTGCAACGTCTGACCAACAGGTTTCAAACTGAGGTCACGGAGTGAAACAAGCTCACAGTCAATATTTCTTTTCTTGGTGGAGCTGTGTTTTCTTGTGTCGATTGCTTGCCTGCCTGTCAGCAAGTCAACATGAAACCCATCACGTCAAATGCAATAAAATGTAGTGAAAGACAGGATCCCCAAAAGAAAACTTCAAATCCGGTCTGGTTCAGGATCACGTCTGTGCTGTCTAGGGCTCGTCTACTTGTACCGCCTCTTCTATGTTTACTATTTCAAACCCTAAAAAAGCTTTTGTGTATTTTTTTTGTTCTCAGCCTTACAACCTCTTCCTCTGCAGCATCTCATAAAGGATGACTAATATCCTCCAGGTAATTTATTATATTTTACAGAGGTCCCTCCAGAGCCATAGAAAGCCTGATGGAAATGCTGTTCTATAATCCCTCTGATAAGAAAACAAATTTAAATGTCTAATATCAGAGCCGTTTGAGTCTGTTGTTCACATAATATGTTTTTATTTAGTTTGTTGAGAAATTTCCTCTCCATGGGGCAAATTGTCTGGTAATTACACCTTGTATCATGTCGGACCAGTAGAAAGGTTTTGAAGTTCTGTAGTCTCAAAACGAAGCTTTCTATGTGTCCCAGTGGGCAGGTAGATAGTAATTATTTTATATTGAAACCTCTCTCCTAAGATGTGGTGATTACAGTTGCATATCTGGAAATTACTGCTGTGAAATTGGAAATGAAAGGCAACATTTTAAATCTGTAAACAGAAGAATAAAACATTTTGTTCCACAGGATGGTCGAAAGAGAATACCTGAATAAATATAACTGAGGAATAGCTAACATATTTTGTTCTTTCATATGTTTTAGGCAGGGGGATAACATCTCACTTGGTACTTTATAGCCCAAAAAGTTACTTTACAGCAATGTTTGATCTGGTCCCTTTTTTTCTTCTTCTCCCTCTTTCAAAAATGTATTTACTTGGATGTCTGGCTTGTTCAACACTGGACTGAAATTACAAAAATAATCATGATTTTCTGTATTTAGTAGTAGTGATGTGCCAGTTGGGTCTTTTCCAGCTCAAACTCACTCACCTTTAATATAAAACTCAACTGTGACCTGCAGTGGCAAACATTAGCAAGTTGAAATTGTGTCTGACCACTACCTGACCTGGTTTTTCCTCAAAACAGTGTTTTCTTGGCACGTGAGGCTTTTGTCAATGCTTTAGAGAAAGTAAAACTTGTAGAAATGATGGGGAAAGAAATGAGAACAAAATGAACACCTTAATCACAATATATCTTTGCCTAACTGAAGCATTCACATCCCATTGGTCAAATAAATTCAGCACACAGTGAAATATGGCTGTAAACATAAGAGTGTTGTGAAATACATCTGAAACAATGTAAGGTGATTTTAATATTTTATAAGCTGACATGCCATGCCAAAATTTATCCGTAGACTTTTGAAGCAACTGCCAGAGTTGACCACCACTTTTTTTACTGTTTAGACGCAACATATTCAGTGCACTGCAGATCACATAACCAGCACTGAACCATCTTCAGAGTCCAACCACTCTAAATACTTCCCACACTCTAGTTTTCTTAGTGGTATGGTGTTTATTTTTGTATTTGCCAGTTTTCAGCTTGCTTTGGATGCTCTCCACTTTTACTGTCCACAGGGCTTGCATCTTTGTTTAAACAATGACTACTGTTTCCAAATACTTTTTTTTTTTTTTACAGTCTCCATAGAAGTGACACGTTAAAAGAAAATACCTCAGCTGCATGGATCATTACGACAAACCAAGAGGACTGAAGACACAGACAGTGCAGCTGCCCTCCAGTGATGCTTCCTGTCATCATTACATGTCCTGTGTGTGGTTTGTGTGCCTGTTGAGCTCCATAGTTTCCCAACAGGTAACCAGGTGCATTTCTTCCAACAAAAATGTCTTTCACTGGAAATGTAGTGCTAACAAAGAAAATTTAAACTATAAAATGAAACAGAATCAGAATGTCCGATTCGGGGCCACAGTTGGACCAGTTTCCAGGACACCCATTTTCAGCTTGGGAACAAACTGGACAAAAGAGAAAACAGTTCAGCTTTTACCATGTTGAGCCATTTTTTTTTTTTTTAATGAAAAGTTATTACTATAACTATGTCCCTTCAGCAGAAAGTGTGATAGTTGCTGCAATTTTGTTTTATTAGTATCTTTTTGTCAGTGAAGGGTCTCACCAATGTTTCACAGTTTCTAATTTACATTTCTAAGTATCATGGTAAGTTTAATATGTATGTAGATTTAATAAATATTCAATAAACCGTACCCAAATACAGGTCTGTTTCATGTCCTTGTATTTTGGACCACATAACTTAAGAGCAGTGTGTAAACAGATCCTTAGATTTTCCAACCAATAGATCAAAAACTGGCAAATTAACTACACAGAAAACTCATTATTTGACATGTTTTTGCTCATTACTGGGAGTCAGCATTTCCCTGATCATTAGAAAACATCAGTACTTATCATTTCCACATTTATCCCTAATTAAGACAGTTTAGTTTAGTTTTAATAGCAAACATGCACATGAGCACAAATGATCATGACTTTCTCCCTCACACTGTAGTAACGAGTATTTGAGGTATTTCTTTTGAAATATTAGACCATAATTAACATAAGCAATTATGAGGTCAGGTGGTTTATGCATAATAGGCAGCTTTAGGTTGTGGGCGACTCACTGATAATGCACATTCGCTCAGATGCTTCATCTGCTCCTTCAAACCATCACATGTGAGTGAGTTTTCATGTGACATGAAGCGGTTACAGGAGTTACATCTTTACCAGGGGACGTTGCTGCACTCGCATCAGTGGATATGACTCAGTAGATTCTCTCTTTTCAGTAAATATTAGCTCATCAGCCAGGGAGGATCTTCCTGTTCTTTACAAGTGTCAGTGTGAAGAGTTAAGAAATTCTTAAGTTGAAAGCATGAGAAGTAGTTGGATTAAAAAAAAAAAAAGTGCTCGTTGGAACATAAAATGTACCTAATATCCATTTCATGTGTAAACTGTTGAAATTCTTCAAGTTTAGAATTTCTTCTCCCTCCCTCCACCACTCTTTAACCCTTTATGACCTACCATAGAACAAGTTTGCCTAAGCATATTTTTACATTTTTGCATCCTAGTTGGTTAAAATTCTACAGGCATTTTGAAAATTGATATGCGAACGGGAGCCCCGGCACTCCAGCAGGTCATAAAGGGTTAAGAGTCCTAACAACTGCTGAAACTCTTTGTAATTTGCTTTTTGATTTGGACCCACTGGGGTAAAATTCACACTTTTTTTTTTTTTTTTTTAAATCATAGAGCATTAAGATGTTTCATAATTATAGAAATGGTAACATTACTGAATTTTGTGTCCAACTGAGCAGCTTGGGGAAATCAGATGTTTTAAACATTAACATTTGAACTGTGGATGATTAATTATGTAAGCTGAATATATTAAAGAGTAACGATAACGATAAGGTCCTCTACAATGTAATGAACTTTATATTTGTCCCCTACACCCCATGACCCAATGACAAGCACACACACTCACAAAAACAATATCAAGAGTGGCATTAACTTTCTCATATGACAGCATGGAACCACCCATATTGTTTGTTTTCCAGCCATGTCTTCAGCTAACAGGCTGCATCTCTTTCAAAGTTGAACCTGAAAGTGATTTGCAATAACTGGATCCTTGAAATTTTGTAAAAACAAAATGTACAAGGATGCATATCTCTGGGATTTGTCCACCTCTAATTTACACCGTACATTTTCCAAATACCATGTATTCCTATGTGACCACTCATAAATGCACCGGCTCCAAATGTCTCACTTTGGATTTCACTTAATTAGCCACTGGGAGAGGTATAAACCAATGTGGGTGCACCATTGTTTAAGATGCTGTTTTGAGGATGAGACTATCTTCAAAGGGATCTGCACTTCAAGAATTAGCAGAATAATTAACACATTGCTGGAGTAATAGGCCCAGTGGACATGTGGAGTGAAGATATGCACACAGTTACTATACCCACAATTACTACACACAGGAACGCAGAGGGCATACACACCTGTTGTAGGCATTTACATCAGCATGAACATCACAGTTCAAAGTAAACCTGTTGGAACTCATCTTTTAATTGTTCAGTGATACAATGACACACGAAACGAAACAAGGAAAATGTAATCTACAATTGTGTTTTTGTAGGTGCACACTGAAACAAACACACATGGTAAACACACACTGAGGGCAGAATGATGGGGCATTCAGGTGCAATAAAAGCAGGACTTTTTATGTGTCATCTGTAGGGACAGTTTCTCACGTTCAGTCATCGTCGCTCTTTTAATTTCATCAGTCACTGTTTGTCAAAGACGAGAGCAAGTGAGAGCACTAGAAATGCTTCATTCATCGTCTCTTCTCCTGACTCCTGAAACACTGAACACTTTGTATCTGCCTTTTAATCCTGCTTTCATGTTTTGTTTGTGTGTCTTTGTTTGCTGACAGCTGTGCTTTATTATTATTTAGTTTTGCATTTTAATCTCTGCTTATTTCTTTCCTTTGTTTTTGTTTCTAGATTATGTATTAAATTCATTTATATTCCAAAGCAAATATGTTTTATTAATATACCACTTTTCACATATAAAAATCATGTTACTTTACAACAAAATGCATTATGATAAAATATACTAGAGAGGGGAAAACCCATCAAATATAGTATAAGCATTTTCAAAATGAAAAGAGTCCTTTTATAAAAGAATCAGTACAGCTAAACGTATTAACAATCAGATTCTAAAGTTGAGCTGTGACTTCCTGTGGATCTGGATACATCAGCAGCCTTTTCTCTTTTTTGCCTTTTCTTTTCTTTCTTTGATCACATTGTACATGTCCTTGCTGACATTTTGTAGTCCACATGGTTGCTATGGTAACCTAAAGTGTAGCATACTGAAAAAGGACCCATGAAAGAGGGGGGCGAACCCATCTCCCTGTGGCTGTGGATCTTGAGCTCAGGTCCTCTACCAGAGACCTGGGAGCTTGAGGGCCCTGTGCAGTATCGTAGATGTTCTTAGGACTGCACTCTTCTGGAAGGAGATGTCTGATCTTTCTCCAGGTATCTGCTGGAGCCACTTCTCCAGGGTGGGGTACACGGTCCCCAAAGCTCCGATAACCATGGGCACTATTGACGCCTTCACCTTCCAGGCTTTCTCCAACTCTTCCTTGAGCCCCTGTTTTTTCTCCAGTTTCTTGTGTTCCTTTTTTCCTGATGTTGCCATTGCTGGACATGGCTACGTCGATCACAACGGCTTCCCTCTGCTGCTTGTCCGTGGACACAATGTCTGGTTGGATATATATCAAAGGTGTAGACAACAACTTCAATACTGCATTCCTACTACTGAATAAAATAAAGTCTAAAGATATAAGCAGCCATTCAAAAAAATAGTATAGCCATCAAAAGCTGTGCAAAAGCAATCCTATTTCCATTTGTTCAAAAGTCAAAAGGAGTATATCCGTTCAAATTAGTAAAAATCAAAGCTACTATTCATGATCCAAAAGGCTGCCTCCTCCAAAAATACTGTTGCCATATCACAGACACATCAAACTTCCTTTTTCAACAGCTGATGATTACTGAGAATCTAGTGACATCATTATTGGGTGATAAACTTGTTTGTTTGTAAGAAACTCTTTTGTGTGTCTGAATCAAGTTACAAAAAGCACATTAATTAGTGTTAAACTATTCATCCAGGGCTCCTAAAGGCTTGAAACAAACATACTGGGCTTTATTTCTTGTTCTTCAAGACATTTCACCTTCTATCCTTTTACCTCAGAGTTACCACAATCTGGATCAAGAATCCACTCTGAGGTATTCAAGCAGGGGAACTTTAGTAAAGAAACAGTAACTTCAGAGGACAAGGTCTGAATCTGGGTCTCCAAAACCCAAATCCTGAAACTTGTTCTACTGCCACATCCCTGCTTCCTGATGTAGATTGTGCTGCTCTTTAAGAAGACATGATGTGTGACCAGTGACTGTAGTCCAAAAACAACAAAAGTCCACTTGAAATAATGTTAGCTGCATCCATGAATAAGAAAACCCTCATCTTCTCTAGGCACACCAATTACCTTCACGCAGTCTATCACCACATCCATAATTTTCCTCCTAGATCTTTGCCTTTTTTCTTCTTTCTGGCAGCTCCATCTCCAGGGTACAAACATGACATGCCGAGAAGATCATGTCACATGGGTTTTGATTCAGTGGCCTCTTGAATGGAAACTGGCACTCCTCACCCTTCTCCATCTTAAGTGAAGGAATCAGAAGTGTAAAACATACGTTATTGTGAAGTAGCAAGGCATTTTGGGTGAATCTCATAACCTTGAATGAATCCAGCAAGACATAAGGATGATGTAATGACATAGCAACAAGGAGGCACTATAATCAGAAAGGAAAATGAGAGGAAAATGTAGTCACTGCAAAATTCCTTCTATTTTTTGTGAAACTGCAACAGTTGTTGAAATTGACCTACAGTAAAATAAAAAAAAAAAATGCAAGCACAAGATAAATACTTGTGAACACATGAGATGAGTATCAGGCAATAAATTCATGAGCTCTACTTATTGATTCATCCATGCATTATCTATACCCACTTAGTCCTATTTAGGGTTCCAGGCATCTGCTGGAGCCTTTCCCAGCTCTTCTCACGAGGAAAGAAAAAAGTCCTTCAGGAACAGTTTCTCATCCCTTTCTACTTAGTTGCCTTCATGGGGGGCCTCACACATTGGGCTGCCAGTCTGAGTAATCTCATCGATGAAGTTGTCTACCCATGTGGCTTCATCCTACAGATTTTATCTTTCCCCCTAGTATAACTGGCAGCTTGGCTCTTCTTCAGAAGTTTCTCACCACTTTGTCTGACCTAGTGGTCATTGTTCTTAACCATATCTGTACTCTGTCCAGTTCTTTTTGTCAGTTTTAGAAGGTTTGAATAAAGTGATGTGAAGTCTCTTTCTACAAGCCACCGTTTCTCATCCCTCATAACAGAGAGTGTGTGTAAATTAAATGCTGGAACCATGGAAACAGAGGCAGGAATCGGTTTCAGTGGCTGATGCAATATTCCTCTTGTTGTGTTGAACAACGCCTTTACATGATGTTAGGGTGTAGTCGGTACTCCATGTCTGGTACATTGTGGATGTATCTAGACAAAGAGAAGCTCAGTTTAGAGGAGAAACATTTATGGAGTCAATTATATCAATAAACTCTGATCATTTACCTACTCGTGTGTTTTTCAGATGCCTTTGGTTAGATTTAGGTAAAAAAAAAATTTTTTGGACAGAATACATAATGGTATTGGCTCAGAACAGTTCCTTTTACCATGGCAACCCTACACAGCAGACATAGACACACACACACACACGCGCACACACACACATACAAAAGATGGTTTGATACCAAGGAGTCTTAACAAAGCAGCTCTCAGCTGACCTCCAGAAAACATTTTTCTTACCGTCATCACTGGTGCCATTGCAACAACAAACTTCCCTGCATTTTGCTTCCTCTTACTGTTTCTTGTTTGCTGGCTCACAAGTTTCCCCAAACTCTTTCAAATGATGTAAGAAAGCTTGTTTCCATTTTCTTTTCCTCTTGCTTAGAGTGTTGGTCAGATCACTGTCTTACAGTTTGAGTAGGAGGAGAAAAAGGATCTAGTTTGAACACAGAATTACTACAGTCTCTACAAATGTATTTTCTTTTTATTTTCTGACTTTAACACAATTATAAAATAAAAGGAAGTGAGTAAAGGGAAGGGCATGGGAATAACATTTTTTTATGAGGTTGTTAACTTGTGCTCAGTTGTACTTGACTATCCTATATATCAGAGTGGTTGAAAGTGAGGGCAAAGGAAAGTGAAAATATCTAGCAAGGTCACGGGTCTAGTCTCATTCTCTGACTTGTGGCATGCTTTTGAATCCAGTGAGAAGCCGGCATGCTTACAGCTAGTTAAATAGATTTTTCTGCTCATTGAAAAAGCATGGTTTGTCCTGGAGTCATCTGGGGCTAGACTTTCCCCACCAGGAGACAGAAAAATAAAATAAAATAAAACAAGAAAGATCAACACTTCCTAAGCTGTATTTTGCAATATGCTAAAATGTCATCTTCCTGCTCTCTATCTACCAACCTGTCTCTGCCAGCACATTTAGTATAAAGAGGATTCATTTTCATTCACACTCAAGGGCTCATAAAGTTTCAGAATGGCTGGGATTAAATTAACCATGCAGTTCTCTTCAATTCACTAGAATTTACACAGTGGCAAGTCAAAGTTTGTGAACCCCTTGGAATTCTCTTGTGCGTTTATTGCATTTATTGCACACCCCCATTAAGAATTGACAGTGCTGGTTTTAGCTTGAAAAACCTCTTTTTAGCAGCAAGCACTGGATCAGACCTGCACAACTTTCAGGGAAAACATGTGAGCATTCTTTTTTCCACAACTTTTCAACAAACATTTGTAGGATGTCCACAGCCCCTCCAAAATGGCTGTTGTTGTTTTTGTTAATTTTTCTTGAGCTTTGAATTTTCCTCTCAATTATGTCAAATCGTCCAGGTCCTGAGGCAGGAAAGCAAGTGTAAATCATGATGCTCCCTCCACCATATCTCGATGTTTGTCCGTTTTGTGCCAAACATGGTGCTGAGTGTTCCTCCTGAACAATTCAGGGTTTCCTTGATAAGTCCAAGAAACTATTTTTCAAATAGCATTTCTGGCAGGAAGCATTTCTTTTCTCTCTCAGAGAACATCTGCTTCTTCTGTTGTTTTTTCCATGGATGCAGGGCCTCCCCACCAACTGGTTGCTACTCATGGGTTTTTCTCTTCTGTTTTAATTCTGCTTAGTTCTGGGGTCATCTTAGTTGGGTGTCCACTTCTAGGCAGACTAGCATCACTACTCAACTCCATCAATTTTACAGAATTTTCTAACTGTGAATTGATTGGTTGCCTAAACTTTAAGATTACTTTGTATCTCTTGAAATCAAGGTAGAACATATTGTTCCAATTACTTTTTGTCAGAGATTTTTCCTTTTGTGAGTGATGGTTCATATCAGCAGCTTCTTACAAACAGTAAATATAAAATGTCTGAGTGTCAACCAATAATTTCATTCATAAGATTCCAGGTGTGGAAACCACAGATTCAGTGAAGATTAGTTGATCTTTTTCCTTCCAGCTGTGCGAATGTTTAAATAAGTGTTGCATTTGGTCCAATGAAATAATGGATATGCATCAAATTGATGTTTTTTTTTAAATTATTTCTTTAAGTAAGTTTCTTGTCCTTTCTTCATTAAAAATGGAGAAAACATAGAGAAATCAGGGTTAAAAATACCTGAGTATCCCTTTATGACCTGTTTTCTGAAAGCTGCACACATGCCGCGGCAAAAAGCTCAGATCATTTAAAAGTGGTTTCATTAACACAACAATGAGATCTCTGTACTGAAGTGGCCTCCAAAGTCAAAAGATCTCAATCCACTAGAACACCTCTGGGACGCGGTGGAAGCGCAGCTTTGCATCATGGATATACAGCTGATGAATCTCAGCAAATGTGTCATGGTATCATATCACCATTGACAAAGATCCCTGAGGAATATTTCCAGTATCTTGTTGAATCAACGCCACAAAGAATTAAGGATGTTCTAAAGGCACAACGGGGTCAGAAGCTGATTGAAATTGTAATTGGTTTTGTTAACACATAATGCAAGAGCAATGCATAGAATGCCCTTAAACACAAGCTTTTAAGACTGCCAAGAAATATTAAAATGCATGAGTAAGGAGATGAAACATCAAATAATCTACAATTCTGAATAATTTATAAGATGTTGAAAGTGCCAGAGAGCGTACATCCAGTATTTGCAGGGGTTTTGCCACTGTGATCTAAAAGACCATGATCAAATTTAAAAAGATCTCACTTTCAAAGGGGCTGGGTGATGTCAGAGATGATGCTCAAAAGGCAAAAGGCAGCAGCGTGAGGTCTGGTTGTCCTTGTTCATCTAGAAATACACCTAAAAGGTCCAGTTCTGAAGCTCCTAACGCATGGCAAATGTCAGGTGCAGTTAGGGGGTTGTTTGATCAGGATCACATTCTTGTGAGGAAAATGTCCATTGTTCCTGCATCCTTAAGACACCTTCTGTGTGCTGCAGGTGTAAATGTGCAAACCAATGAGAAACTAATATTATTTTAGTTAAATATTTAGCATCCATTTGGAAATTCTAAATAAGCTACAGATCACATACATTATAAATAATTAACTAAAAACAACTGGCTGAACTTTAAAATAGTATATAAAATGTTAAATGTCTATTCAAAAGAGTTTAAGATAACTCATTTAACAAATTTGGAAATGTATCCCATTCTGCACACCAATTTTAAATTTCATGTAAGCTGTAGATGATTCTGAAAGTTAAATTTCAATCAGCTGATAAAAATGTAGATAAGTGTAGCGAAGCCAATCTGAAAGTGGATAAAATGGAGACAGGAAAACAAAAACAAAGCCTGTTGACACTTTACAACTCTGTTCACTTGTAAAAGTTCTCACTAACTGTGAAAATAATCATTGTCACATTGGAGCAGCATTCCTTAAAGCTGCTATAAGAAAAGAAACATGAAGAGCAGAGTTCATACAAACCTGCTGTGCTAACATGCTAAATATGAGACTTGCTGAGCATCCAGCCCGTAACATAGTTATTTATCAACACAGAGGGCAGAAGGGTCATCTGCCTTTTGAGAAGCTGAAGCTCCAACATATCTTAGCAGTAAGAGTCATTACATATTTTACAAGAATCTGCTGACTTTATCCTTCAAGATGTCCCAGAAGTCTCTGGCTCACATATCGTTCCACATTTATGGCATTTCATTTAAAACATGAAATGCATTGGATTTACAATAGACTACATTTAGCCTACTAGCAACGTGACTATGAAGAGATACCTTCTTAATAATCAATATTGTCTCATGCTGCAACAGAGAAAACGAACAAATCTTTAAAGAAAATGGGGTTTTG
This sequence comes from Zenarchopterus dispar, assembly GCA_028564865.1. NCBI lineage: Eukaryota > Metazoa > Chordata > Actinopteri > Beloniformes > Zenarchopteridae > Zenarchopterus > Zenarchopterus dispar. Next base: position 25,251 of record JAOWBL010009478.1, read on the forward strand.
TGATTCCCTGAGGTAGTAACTACATCTTCGCTGGTTAAAACAAAGGAATGAAGACTTTTTGAACCAAAATGTCACCCAGCTTTTACTAGATATCGATCGTAAAATCCCAGTTAGTGTTCAGTGGGAATAGTCATCTATTCTTAATATAAAAGTATTGATTAAAGAGAGATTCATGCTCCCTAAAAGTTCTCTTTCAGCCTTTTTTTATTTCATACATTAATTTCTTAGTTCAATTTGGCCTCAGAACGTGTGAAAACCCCAACAGTCTGTGTCTTTTGTTCATGGATGGTGACTCTCATGGAAACAAGTTTTTTCAGTTACTCTGGGTTTCCTTATGAAAACACTCAGTTCAGACCAGTATGATGTCTATAATTTTAGGCTCAGGCACAGCTGCAAAGATTTTGTTATGAGAACTAATGCTATTTTGCCTAAAAGCACACTGCTCTCCTCTGGCAAAACTCTTGTGCTGTTGGGTTTTCTGTTATTTCTTCATCAACCTTAAGATAATTAAATTCACTGAAGTCTATCCGTTTGTCAAGCCTTCATTTTTTAAAAGTTATTATTTTCAGTTTCACTCACTCAACTAGCAATTAATATATACATACAGACATATTGGATTTTCCCCCCCCCACAACTGTCACTTGAATATTTATGATTTCTGTGACACTGTCCACAAAAATTGGGTTTTATACTTATTTGTGTTTCAGTACAACATGTCAAATCCAGTGGACACAGATGATTGACAGCACGCATTATAGCAATATACAATAAGCCCTTAAGTACATGCAACCCACTAATAGACACAGTCACATCTGGCAACATTCTGCACATATCCACATAAATAAAACACCCAAAGATTTACACTTTTATTGGGTGCACACAGAACTGTGCACATGCACCCCATGCAAAACATTATAACTCCATTAGTGACCCCAGGAGTGGACTGCAATTATAGCACTCTGGTGTGTGAATGTCAATGTCAACACATGCACACAGTCGTGTTTTTTTTCCTCTTTCCCCCAGGTTATGTATAAGGACATTATATCCACATACATTCATTTCCTGGAAATGACTGCCCCAACCAGAACATAAATTTAACCTTAAGCAAGACTCCACTTAAAAGTAGGATGATTTAATTTATTGGAACTTCTGTTTTACATCCTTTAAAAAAAAAAAAAAAAGAAGTGACAAAGAGACATCAGTGCCTATAAATGGCTTTAACCAGCTTTCTGTCCCCATAAGTTGAGAAATGCAGGTTCACATGAACACTCAAATTCAAAGCCAGAAGGATGCCGTACTGCAATTCAGGCTTCCCCCTCACACACTTTGACTTTCATTGATTTCTATTATAAAACTCATGCTAGCATGCTAACTCTCTCACTACGACCCTGCAGTCAATCTTATTTCCATAAGCAGCATGAGGCCGCACAGCTAATAAAGTTAGCATGCTGACAGTCGGTGTTCACTGTGTGTGTTAATGCCTTATTCTGAGCAGTTCTATAGAGGGGCCGAGCCTGTCCGCATTGGTTTTCCCCATTAAAAGATAATAGTTTTAGTAGGGTTAGCGCAGTCCATTCAGATCCTGCTGTGAACATTGATTTCAGTGTTTACTATTCTCAGTGTGCATGTTTGTGTGTTGTTTTGCTCCAGCAGAACACTCAAAGTGACCACAAAAAGAAATATGCACTTTAACTCTTGGTTTATTAGAGTTTTACTGAGCAAAGACATCCCATAATTTTGCTTTAAGCTTGCTTTGAGGACATTTTAAAAAAGAAGATTATAAAAGCTTGCTTCTCAACAAAAATGAGTATGTGTTCACTTAGAATAAACCTTTGCCCTTGAATTCTGCTTTGTCCTTGAGTTAGGAGACCAAATTACTTGAGATGTGCTTGAAGTCTGGATTAAAATGATAAGAAATTAGTTGACTGTGTTTAAAAGAAAAGCATAATTCTAGGTTAACTTGGGAGAGCCTGACCCAGGGTCAGTTTGATTTATTTTTAAATCAAATCTTTTTTTTTCCCCTTTTTTTATTTGTTTACTTATTCATCTTTTACAAAAGCCCAAGGAAGCATCTAATTTGTATTTAATTTAGTAATTTAAGATTTTTGCATGTCCTCCCTTTCTGACATCTGAAGGGCTTTCTTGCATGTGTGAAGGGAACAGAAACAATAAAACACAACAGACACACATGGAGTTCATTCTGCATGTTTCTCAATTCTGCTTGTGAGTTCAATGATTTATAAATTCTCCTTTTATTCTTATCCGCTGAATTAATTTCCCTTTGGAAATTAATAAAATATGTTTGAACTGAATTGAAAGCACACTATGAATGGTACTGAATAAATACTATAAGAATGAAACTCTAAAGTGTTTAAAGTGGCCACATTCTGATTCTCATTTTCAGCCATCTAGTTTTAATTGCTGATATGTCTATAGCAGCTTTGGACCTAAGATAACTCTAATAGCCTGTAATTATGTCAAAATTACATAGAGAAGTAAATTTAGCTTAAGTGCTGTCTGATTGGTTGAATTCCTGGAGGGTTCCTGACAACTTTGACTGTATGTGTTTCAGTTACTCATCATCTGGATTACTATTTATCTGTATATGCCTGTCTTAACTGGTGTAGATGGAGGATGATGGGGGAAATGTGTTTCAACGTTAAGCCAGTCAGAAAATGTCTGCAGCCGAGAGATAGAAAAGCTGGTGATGTTTGTTTGTTTTGTTTTTTTTTTTCTCCAAAGCTGCAGACTGTCATGGTCATGTTCAACAGTATATCATTGAAAAGATTTTTCTATATTAAATTAGATGCTGTGCTGCTCAAGCAATTTGTGCAGGTACTCCTGGGATTTTTTATAAAGACTAGCCATGCAAATGAGCAGATGAGTGTGGCAAGTAAGAGAAGGTGACTGACCACTTGATAGCCAAAGTAATGTTTGGAAAAAAAGCTCTAGCCCAGACAAGCTGAAGAGGGCCTTGCAGATGCAAGTGCAAAGAAAGGCATCCTCCCCCCAGCAAGTCAACAGGGGATCCCTCAACAAACTTTTTGGAAGAATTCAAACAAAAAGAGTCTAAGGTGTTCATTATGTCTCAAAACTCCCCAGATATGAATCTGATGATCCCTGATCGCATATGTGCGAGGAAATCACAGTTCTCACTAAAGATAGGACGCAAAGGATCTATTGCTTACTCTCTACATCAACACTGCTGGATGCCTTTAGATTCTCTATGTCCTGGCCCTGACTGGTGCACAAGGAGGGCCTACTCACTATTAATTTATTGGTTATCATGTTATGGTTTATCAGCGTATATGCTTGATGAGTTTACATATGTCATACAGATTACAGAGTTTATTGTTTATGTGTGTTTATTGTGAAATATGGTATGTCACTCATCAAAATCGTGTTACAAATTGAAGTGACTGTGATGCCATATCTTCAGACATATATGAATACCTGATCCCAGCAAATAAACATTTGGTTCTGAGAAAGAAAGAGCACATCAAGGCAATACACATAATTAGATGTTAAAGCAAACATCTAATTATGTGTATTGTTCTGTTGAGACACTTTGGTTTTTGCTGACTGTCCTCCTGAGGGCGTCGGTCTTATCTGGTGCAGAGCCATATTCTACAAATACTCTCAAAATTCAGGAATACAGATACAATCGAATAAGAGCAACCTCTGTATTATTAAACATGTGCTGCTCACTCAGGTGAGTCTGATGGCCCAGCTCAGAGCTGGAACAAATTTTCCAGTCTGTGTTTTTAATCCAGTGTCTGTCACCATCCGTCCAGGCGGACTTGAAAGTCTGCTGCGTCCCAATCTGACACCCTCACACTTGACTCCATAACATCAAGTTTTATTGTAGACCCTGAGAATACTGACAGAGACCCTGGTAGGAGTCTTTGATAAATGAACCTCCTGGTCTGCAAGCTGGTAACTGCCAGCAGAATGTCTCTGAACATTTCCTCTGTCATCAGGGCTTTCTAATCACAAAGCAATCACCTTCATCTTGCTGCCTCCATCAGCGTTTAGCTCACCTCGCAAGCAGCCAAGCAGGATGTGCGTGCGCCATTATTCCCTGACTATAGTGCTTTTCTTATGCCTGGCTTTGCCAGTAATCGATTGGCATCTCCTTTGTCTGCAACATTAACAGACTCTGACGGGCGTGTTTTCCTGTGCGCATGTGAAACCAATATGAACTGACTTGCTGTGCATCCACCTGCCTGCGTATCCATTACCTGTTCAACATAAGGAGACTGCCAAGGTGAAGGATTCTTTAGCAAGGAGTGCTGATGTCCGATAACCATCGGAGGAGGCAGCGCGACTGATGGGTAATGAAGTTGGCTCAGTGTCATGAGCTTGGTATCAGAACTCATGAAATGATGTATACACTGCTGTGAACGTCCAAGTGCGTTTTGCTGCAAGGCTCAATTTCTTTTCTCAACTTGTGTCACGTAAAAAGGGAGACAGACGAAGAGATGGATAGATGTAATGAAATTCTCCTAAAGGTGTTTTTAATATATCAGCTGTCTGAATAGAAACAGAGTGAAAGTGGGGTTGTTTCTGTTTCATCGAGGATGGCGTCTGAGAAAATATCTGATTGACAGAAACATTTGATTTTTGAAGACGTGTATATATAACAAAGTTTTAAAAAAAAAATCTTATGAGAATATTTGTGGAAGGCGGTTTGAACTGATATGTGGTGGTGCTGATATCACAAAGCTGTCCAGTTATGAGTGACTGCAGTCAGCGTCTCATCTTTCAGTCTGCTGCTATATTTGTAGAAGCTCCTAGTGTTGGTACAGGCCGTCCCTTTGACATCTACTTAACGTCAAACTGCTGAGCTGCAGGGATGCAGTCTGTTATGCTTCCAGCTCGGTTTTCTTGTACTCAGTGTGGCATTCTGTTAAATAATGATGGATACATCCCAATTTTACCTGGATTAACATTATTTTTTTCTCTTTTGGGGGGTGCGGAGGGAAGGGGTATGAGTTTTCCACTGAACCTTTTACTGTTTCATTTACATTTACATTTTCACACAAAGGAGATTGAAAATGAAAGGTTAACCCTGTTCGTATGTCATATTCCACCTATCATGATATCAAGGTTCAAGACATTTAATTAATGTTTTATATTCAGTAATTTACTGTTTTAGCCAACTCACTAACAAGGCACAGTCGAGCATCAAGAAACAGCATGTTAATAGAATCCCATGCCATTGGATTACATCACTGCACATTTGGCGTCACTGCAAGTTCTGTAATGAATGTGAAACTGGGTTGAAAACACAATTCGTTGTTCAGTTTTCTTTTTAACCTGTGACCGAGTGGGGTCATATATAACCCCAGGCATATATTTTTGTCTGCCATTTTTCTAATTTTTATCAGAAAAAAATTTCCTACCAGGAATTTGTCAATCCATTTGTCCTACATTTGTTCATAGAATTTTGTAAGGATTGGCTGATCCATGTTGCAAGTATCATCCAAACTTGTTTCTAAATTGTGAATTGTTGTTTTAGCTCCAAAAAGCCAGGAAATCAGAAAAAAAAGTGATATTAAAAGACACTTTTTTTTCCCTTGGTTCTCAGGAGGATATTGTTCTATCAGTGTGTGTTTTTTGGCATTTTTGTAAAAAAAAAAAAAAAATTACATTTCATATCTTACTACATAAAATGATGGACACATATTAGAGAGTAAAAATAAAGATGAAGACAGCTTAAAAAAAAAATCTATCTAGAAATATTCCTATATAAAGTCAATGGTGTCACAAATGACCCCAGTCGGTCATATTAGTTGGTGAAATAGCTTGGTCACTTGAGGGTTGATAGCACAAAAGACAAAAATAATTGCATATATTTATAAAATGCCACGGATTTTGTGAACTTATCAAATCCTCTTGGGTAAAAAAGAGAGTTTCCAAAAGTGTTGGGTAACCTGCTTAGGTTTAGGCATTTGAAACTACTCAATAGGTTTATGAAAATATCATGGTCTTTCAGGAAGGGGACCTTCTACAAAAGGTGTGCCACACAAGAAATGAAAGAAACCTCTAACATTGTTTTTCCCCGAGTGTCCTATGATATAGGCTATTGCATATGACACATCAACATCTTGAAGAAATTTTTTCATTGTCTTTCATAGGTGTGTATCCCAGTGTTAGTGATTGGAAGACGGCCTTCTCAAAAGATCTAGTGATCAGATACTACCCGGGATCATTTTCTGACATTGTCACAAAGACTATGTCTATTGGCTTCCCAATTAAAAAGAAATGACATTTTAACCAAAGTGACTTTTTTTTTCCTCAACCATGACTGGTGCCACATCCTCCACCCTCACCACTTCTTTGTTACCCATCAAAGTCTACAATTCAGGAAGTTTCAGCCATGTACAGTCTACATATATATTCTTGACGTCAAGGTTAAGCAGATGAAAGTCCTACAGGGTGAGATGTTTTGATCTTATACTGCAAAAATTGTGCAGTGTACATAGGTCTCCATTCAACTACAAGACCCTCCAGCCTTCTGCAAATTTCATCACAGTGCATGACTCTATAATCCCATATTTTCATAGACACAGGTCAGAGAAGAATTATCCAGCCTCCCCATGTTTATCTCCTCTTATTTCTACCATGCAACATTTGTTGTACCTTGAAAGATGGTTGTACAAAGCTGTAACACTGATTTCAACAGAGACACATGCCATGGAAGAGAAGGGTGAACTAGATTGGGATGTCTGACTTTATTCTCTTATGGCTGCCATGAACAGAGGTTTGAAGACATGCTTATTAAGGTGCTTTTTTCGTACTCAGTCCCTGTGCTATATTTTGAACCAAACCTGGTCACAGACATTTCACTTGAATCTCAGGTAATTTGAAGAAAAAAAAGTCTTTTCTCTTGTAAAGCAGATATCAATTTGTTTTCTCAACTTTTCTGAAGTCCAAATGGAACTTTGGTCACAATAGCCTAGTGATACAGTATCACAGACTGGTTTTTAAACATGTCTTTGTCTAAAAGCTCTGTTGATCATATCTGCTTTTGGGGGATGAAAGTAGGCTCTCTAGCCTACTCCAATCCTCTCTTCTACATGATGCATTTATTTCTTTATTTTGTAAGTGAAATGCAGCCTTCAGTTATGGATGCACCTTGGCTTGATCGTTAAATCTTCTCAGTAGTATACGATCATTGCTTTTACTACACTTGAAAAGTGTTTAACAAAGAACTTGGACTAATCCAAAAATATGTCACCCCCACCCCCCAACAGACCCCCACCTCCCCACTCCCCCCAAAAAACAAACAAAAAAAACCCATGGAAAGTATTAAGTAAAATCACTACCTATTTTATATTGATTAGGGTTGACCTATAACTCTTTTGGACATAATTTGGAAAAAGTACACATGTTAATGACAGGTGTAATGGGACTCTGTGTATTTTAATGACCCTGGGTGAGTTGATGATGAGCACCTGCACCAGTGACACAAATGTCACATATAAATAATTGTACCATAACTTTTAATTTCCCCTGAGAGGTCATTACAGAATTATCTGGATTTATATCATCAACCTTTTCCACTTTCCCTCCCATACCAAACATCTTCATCACACTTTTCTTCCCTTGATAATTTTTCCCCTCTCTCTAGTCGGTCATCTGTCTTCCTCAACCTCTTCAACACAGCACAGCATCAGTTCTGGGCTTTTTTTTCTTTCCTTTTTGTTTCCATACTTCTGTCTTGCAGCCAAACTTCCCTCATTCTTATGCTCATCTGCTGCGTCAGTCTTTCTCACTTCCTATTCCTGCTGTGCTGTAGAGCTCTGATGCCATTTATCCTACTTATCCTGTTTCCATGGTCCCCCTGAAGCCAGTGGCACTGTGGGCTGAGAGAGAGAGTTCTGCATGACTGGAGGACAGATCAATAACACCATTAATGGAAGATCTCAGACACATGCACACATTAACCCCTATGAATCTACGCATGGGGGGGTTTAGAAGCTAGTTTAAATAAACCCTGATTTCAGTCCTGGGATGAGATTCTTGATTCCAGAACAGCTGATCAAAGTTGGTCAATTTAACTCTGAATTTTAACTGAATTTATGCAACTAGCCAAAAAAAAAAAAAAAAAAGTACAACCTTGAATGCTAATTGGATAAACACAGTCAGTAATGACAAAGGACTGGATGTCAACCACGGGTTTTCTGAAGGTTTTCGTCTTAAACACAGCTTTTGAGCTTAGCTCATGTTAACCTATGGAAATGTTTCCATCCTGGTCATCAGGATCACTAGACTACACCCTTAACTGGTCTATTGTGTGATCTACTGTTTAACTTGCATGTCAACTAACATGTAAAAGTAAAGTCAATTCAGTCATTTCACTGCAACAAAAGAAAAAAATAAGTGCATTTTAAGACACTAAGTAGCCTCAGCAACAATGATTCAGTGAGTCATTATTGTGCTGTTAAAATAAAGCACTTTAATATATACTGATACTATAAAAACAAGAATTCAGGATGTTTTCAATTCAGTAATATTTAGCTAGATTCTGCAGCATTTAACAAACAGGGGTTATCCATTTTCTCAGTTTCAGCTCTTGCCCAAATAAAAGTCCTGTCTTAAATTCGCACATTTTATTTTGTAGATTTGTAACATCAAGCTTCCTGGTAGGAAGGCCACACACGGCCACAGCAGCTCTCCTCAACTGTAAATGTTAACTGTCCAAATAACTGTTGCTATTTTTCCTTCATCTTAATGCATACAAAAAACTTGGTCCAAGATTTTTTAAAAAGTAGGAAAAAAAAGTTTAGCTCTAGGTCTGGTTGAATCAGTTTATATTTGCAAATGGGTCTGGGTCTCTTCAAGTTGAACAAACCGGGGCCTCAGGCTGAAGAAGTGACATTCCTGGTTATTTCAGTCTCTTCAAATTAGATTTTATATGAAAATTGTGTTGTTGTTTTTTTTGTTGCCACAATTCAGTTTAAGTTGAACAGTTTTGAAGGGCCTCACCAGCTGTGTCTTTTCGCACCTTGTAAAATAAAAGCCATCTAATCTGTTACAGGAAGAGATGGTTATTTTTCTGAAAATGTATGACAGAAATGTTTTTTATGTATAAAAGAAAAATCTTTCCTTCAAAGCAAGAACCTCTCATTTGCATCGGAGCAATAACACTTGCTGTAAGGCACGTACAAAAAATGCTAATAAGCCATTTACATACATTAATAATATATGATGTGTGATAAAAATTTCTTTAAGAAGTACACTTTTTTCCTGAAAGACAATGTGTGCTTTGCCAACTTTCACTTTATAAATAATGTAAAAAGTTAGAATTTTCAGGAAATGGCCTAAAGCGTTTTACTTTAAACAAGAAAAGAGTGAAAAAATAAGTTTTCCAGAGTTTGTGATATCACTGTTCTGTCACTTGTTTTTAATAACTTGGTTTTTATCTGTTTTTGTGTCTCAGCAACTCTTTGTTGCCAATGGTCTAGCTTGTTCTGTAAATAAAATTGACTTTTGTGGAACACATGAAATCAAACAAAAACAAGAATTCTTCTTTCTCAACTTAAGGGCAAGTCAGAGGAGAAGGCGGCCCACTGAAAACGTTGGCTTGTTGTCTTATTTCTGGCATTACAGGCTTCTTGGACAGGTCAAAAACATAGCGACAAGACTAAAACAGTAACTGAGCTGATTATTTTGATTTTCAAAGTTTCACATGGCGAATGAAAAAGGAGAGAAATCCAAAGGAAAGGTGGAAAAGGGAAATAAATTTACAAAAAAAATTCACTGAAAATAAAAAAAGACAGATACCAAAGTAGCCTGATGGAAAAAAAGATGGCTGTAAAACCAGCAGAGAGTGTGTGTGTGTGTGTGTAAAATAAAATGGATTTTGTTAAAATCCAGAACCTAAGCTTTAAATTCCATGGAACGCCTAACATCAATGCATCTTGTGAAAATATCTGCTTCAAGATTAAAATGCATATATATATATATATATATATATATATATATATATATAGAGTGTGTGTGTGTATGTATGTGTATATATACGTGTGTAGAGACAAAAAAAAAAGAAAAAAAAGAAAATATCAAATTCCATGGAACCATGTTGCACCTCCTGGAAGAATATTGTATCATGTACCTGAAAAATGCAAAAGAACCTTACTTTAGGCACATAGTGGTGCCACTGGTGCTTTTTTGTGCATATAGTTGATATTCAGCAATCTTTTTTATTAAAAAAGGAAAAACATGTATAAATTGAAAAAATGAAATGAATACTAAATAGGAATCCATACAGTATATAGGGCATACAATCATTCATTTACCTTTTTTAATGTTTTTGTTTTAATGCCTTGCCAACTGTCCCCGGACACCTGTGCTTTTGAGTGCATGAAAGTAACATTGTTTTACTTTGTAAACCTTCCAGGCCAAAAAATTAATTTGGGGTTTGTGCATGTGTTTCTGTCTATAGGGAAATAACAGTTCTGGGTAAATGGAGCCGCTTCATAGTTTCTGCCAACGCTGAACACGTTCCAGAGATTTAGAAGCAAGGACACTGTTTTAATCATGTAATAGACAAGAACAGAAAAGTCAAAACTCTTGTAAGGCCATAGTGGAAGAAATGCATCCAAAAACCTTTGTTTTTGTTGCAGTCCCAAGGATTATTGTTAAGTTTAAGTAATTTAAGGGAAATGGGAATAATTCACAGGATTACACATTTAGATGTATTTCTTTTCACTGGATATCTGCATTTTTGGCATCATTATGATGCTGGATGAATACACCAGCTACAATCAGTTTCTTCTTGGGTATATACTGTGTTCGAGAGAAATGAGAGAAAACTGCCTATTTGAACATATGCAAACAGAAGTGTGAGGGGTAAGAAGAGTCTGTTTTCCTGCCAAGGGCGCTATAAACTGCTGCTCTTTGGAGTCGTGGTCATTTGGAGAATGGATTAAGATGGTCTCAGGATCAATGGTTTCTTGTGAGATGTTACCACCAGCAGTGTAAACTGAGAGCTGGTTTATTTGACCAGAGCTGGCCAGGTCTACACTATTGAAGAACCTTCTCATTGGAAATGATGGTCTAATTGGATTTCTCCAGACCTAGCTATCCCTGACCAATTTAGAGCAAGTTAGAAAGCTCTGTATTGGTCTTTATGTCCCTCTCTTGGAGCTGTGTTGTCTCGCTCACCTCATTGTTCAGGGGGATTTTTCATGTCTTTCTTTTCTCAGATTCAACTTGCAATATAATTGTTGGATTGTATAAGAATTGTGTGTTTGTCTTCAGAGCCTGAAAATCCATGTCTTTTGATATTTAATAGTCAGTTCTCTTTACAGTGCCGGACATTAAAGATTGATAGCAGTTTGACAAGCCATACTACCTCAAAAACAGGAGTGATTATGTTCTCTTATCTTTTAATTCACAGCTCAGAGGAAAGTGCTTGCAGGACATGGGTGTTTCATGAAAAATGTGCACACATAGACTTTGTTAACTGAGTTATGATCATTTCTGGCTCAAATATCAAACCGCAACAATTCATAACAGACAGTTGGAGCCAGAGGGGTTTTTCCTCCATTTTACTGGTAACCAACAATATGACTGTTTGGTTAGTTGTGACATTTTGATATTTGAAGCATCATTAAATACATAATATAAATTGGATTATTTAGATTTTTAAACCATATGCACCAAAGTATTTTCTTAATTAAAGAATTGATTACAGTGATTTTCCCCTAAAAATCAACATCCTGATGTTGCCATAACATTTACGTCTAGAATGAGAACGTACCCTTCCATCTAGAGCCATAGATGCATAAAATCCTTCAGGAAGCATAAAATCACCTGTAAGGAATCATTTTTGTGTGCATACTTTGTTGTGCTGGAATGAATTTATGGCTTTAAACTTTTTTTGCATTTTCGACTTGAATGAAACCTTTGTGTCCTCTCCAGTGATGTCAAAAATCATCATCTTCAAAAGTCGCATCCTGTGCTGTTCTCCCCAGATTTCTTTTGTTTTTAAGTTTTATGGCTATGAGTGAAAAAAAAAAGAAAAAAAAAATTGACTCTGGGAACCTTGCAGCAGTCTGTTTTTTTTTTTTTTTTTAAATGTTGAGTTTTTTTCATCTCTTACACAAAGACCATTGACTTTGAAAATATGCTGTTTATCAACAGTTATCCAGTTAGGTTTGCTTTTATTTCAGTTAACTGAAATAAAAACATCTAAAATTAAAAACTGCATTAGGGGGAGATGAATTGCATTTAGAAAGCCACTAACCACAACATTAAAATCTAATTTCCATTCAAATACTGTTTTTACACCTAAACCATTGTTCTTTTGGTTTATTGATAATCATAGCTGTAACCATATTCTCTTTGGCTAGAGATACATTCAAACTCTTAAGACTGCTTCTGTCCACTTCTGTTCCTTTGATTACAGAAGTGCTTCCTGGTGTGCCGGAGTTGACCTCCAGCTGCTCGTCATTTCCAATCACCGTCTGCAGTCAAAACTGTTCTCTGACGTCAACTTTTAGACCAACCTGCCCGTTCACTCTCTGGCAGAGTGACTTCTGAGATATTCTGTGAGTTCTAACCTCCTTCTCTCCATCTTTGTTAGAACATCTGCAGAGCTTGAATGCTCTGGTTTCCATCCACATCCAAAAATCATTTGATACAAAGATGAACTAACTGCAAATAAATCCCAATTCTGAACTTGTGTTTGCTGCATGTGGGTCCATTTCCTCTCAGAACATTTTCAGTGTCTATGAAATATCACAGTTGTTAAAGGTTTTCAAGTAAATATGGTCGTATACAGTACCTGGGCATTTGGTAGTGAACCCAGAATAGTATAGTTCCTTGCGTTAGAGTTACTGATGCCAGGAGGAAGGGATGTTCTGGAAAGAAATTTAAGTACAGCATCTTAAAGTAATGGTTTGAGCGCCACCTATATTAGGCCAGGCCTGAAGAACTTCAATTAAAACCTCATGCTATTTTGAAACACGTTAACTTAAACTCACTTGTGGTGGTATGCAAGAGACAGATATTGAACTTAGGTGAAATAAATTTCAAGATTTTTATCGTACTTTTTAAGTAGCTACCATCAGATTCAATGGCATTTAGAAAGAAGCATAATAAGCCACAATTACTGGACTTTTTTTTTTTTTTTTTAGGTGAATAATCCCATAACATCTGAACATTGCTTAAAATGCTATTGAATCTTTTCATTGGGGATTTTTTGTAATTAAGGCAAATAACAGAAGAATTTGTCTGATTTTGTGAGATTTAGTTGAAGATTTGAAAACGAACTCTGTGCATGCAGGGATGATGTCTCCACTACTTCAACCCACAACCAGCTGGAGTTTTTCTCAGTTTCCACTCTTGTTGTGGAGAGATGGTTCATAATCTCTGTCTCAGACGTGGGTGATCCTTCCCAGCCTCTTCTCAATATGTGCCCCGTAATGGGCCAACATCTTCTCATACAGAGTGTGTCTTTTTAAAAAATGAACATTAAGTATGTGACAACACTATGAAGAAAGATTTTGTGCAATTTAATGTCTGAGGCATTGTTTCATCGATACCAGTAAAGGTGCATTAACCCAAGTTCATAATGAGGTGTGAGCTTCATCTAATAAGACGGGAGCTCCAGTGACAGAGCTGAATGCTGAAGCTGTTTTATTGATGACGTGCTCATGGGCCCGCTGGTCAACACTGGCACTAATGCAGCTGAATGAGTTGCTGTTATGATGTTTACAGTGTATGCAGTTGATATTTGTCTTCAGAAGAAGGTTCACATTATACCACCCTTTTTACAACGTTTGCCTCATACATATTTATTTCTACCCTTCAGGGAATCTCCAAGTCAAGCCCGTGCCATTTTGTTTGCCCCGATGCAGCAAAAGGAGAAAAACACCTTGTTCATGATTTGTTCTGTGATTCTCCAATGACTGAGTGACGTGTCTTTCCATTTCTGTTTGCCCTCACGTTGCACTTGGTAATCATGAATTAGACAAGAAGCCATTTTATGTCCAATCTCATTTTTCAACAGCACACAACAAGAGAGGAAGTGTTATGAAAGGCTTTTTCAAAGGGCTAAAGTTCCTCTTATTGAAAAGCGTTTATTCTCCAAAATGTATTCATGAAGCCTCCCACAGTCTCTCCTGTGTGCTGTGAGCCATGAATTCTAATGGATGGTCATAAATGGAAGAATTAATAATTGACATCCTGCGTGAAGAAGCTTTAATGAATGTTGGTCTGAGCCAGTAGCCCTTAGGGGAAAATAAACATTGTATTTATTAAATAAATTGGAACATGATGAAGGTTGTTATGCTCAGTCAGGTTTATTTTTAGGGTCTTTTATTTATTTATTTATTTTAATCGTAAAAGCACATCATGCACGGCACCACAGTTTTTAAGGATATATCTCTCTGAACAAAATTAGCTTCTATTACACAGAGATCTGTCTGTCTGTGAATATTAACCTGTTAGAATTAAATTTAAACTAAAACTCAAAGCTCTGCTGCTACAGTATCCGTGTTTTATTTACCTAATAAAACAAGAAGGATTTGACTGTTGATCTATTGATCCTTGGTTAACTGAGGACAGATCAGCAGGTGCATGTGTGCACACAACGTCCTGAATGACAAAGTCACTGCAATGACAGCCGTACTACAACGATGCCGCCTTGCAAAAGTGACACCGTCAGGGCAGTTCAATGTCAAGCAGAGAGCAGCTGAGTGAAGATTCTTTGACCCAGAGAGCTGAGTGGAGCAGACAAGGCGGCGTACCATTCCGATGAAGCACTCGCTAACATCACTGGAGATCCACTCCAGATGTTGCAACGCTGGCAAATTAATAGTGAAGTTACACTTAAGGTGGGAGCAAACAGCAATCGCTGAAAATGATCCCAGTTTTGGAATTTATCAGTAACAAGACAGAAGACTGAAGTTTAGATTTTGTCATTTAATCATACTTTATTAATCTTGAAAGAACGTTATGTGTTGTAGTAACTGCCACTATTTTAGTTTCATCAAAGGGTCATGATAGATAGTTCAAGCTGTGGGAAGAATAGATCCCCTGAAGCAGTTGTACTGGATCTGTGGTAGCCTTCAAGGGTGAACTTGTGTCTATCCAGGTTACCACAGGTCTAACTTACTTTTTAAATGTGGACTTGTGTCTCTGTCTTCTTTGCTTTGGACACTCCAACTGTCTACTGAACTGGCCAATATCAGGGATTTTTGTTCAAGTAGTTAATGGACACCAACTAAAATTAAGTTTCTGTCAAACTAGCAAGTCAAAAAGTCACATGAGCTTGTAAGACAAGTTAAAGGAAAACAGTCGGTACGTTTATGTCTTTATTTGAGCTCTGGGGGTAGCTGGACGAGGCCAATTAATTGAGCCCTTAAGAGAAGATGCACCTTTTTTGTTTTTTTTTATTTTTTTCTTCTTTTCTCTTCTTTCCTCTTTCCTCCATACAGACTTTTGGAGGCATTCCCCAAGAATGATGAATGAATCTTTCAGCCACTCAGATGAAAACATTAAAAGTGTCCAGACACTGTTGTGGAAATGTCAACTACTACATCACCACCCCTCCCCTGAACATGAATATTTGGCAACTTATGTTCTCCAGGGTGCCAAATAAATCACAAGGGTCTAACTGCACATTGTAGGGGGTATAATGGTGTAGAGCTCTACTGATTTTCAGATATTAGATGAGCTCTGTGTTTTGATTGCACATGTGGGTATACATAGCAGTTAATGAAAAACATTAAATCAAGACAAAGGTAAAGAATTAATGAGGGCTTGGTGGAAGCTCCATGTAATCCTCCTGATACTTTCCTCCATTTCTGAACAATATAGGTCTACAACTCCCACACCCATTCCTCTTCAACCTGTGGCCATTACCACCCCGCCCACACAGAAACTACCCCAGGAGCATCTGTAACAGCCCTGGAAGAGGACTAGTCAGATCCAAGATCATTAGAAGGAAAAAAAAAAAACATTCAACTATTCAGGGAGTGCTAACAACTGCAGGTGACCTGGTGTCAAGAAACCTCAAACCACAAGCTTCAAGTTCATCACAGCAGTAAATATTTGAAGCTTGAGTCTGATGAGGCAGAGACCAAATAAAAGGACAGTTGCTGCCATGAAGTCTTTTAATTCTTAATTACAGACCCCATGAAAGGACATTGTTGGGTTTTTTCTTATGACCAGGAAAGAAACCCAGAGAAAATGAGAACCAGACACAATACTTAAGTTCGGCTTTG